>PVJC01003550.1:0-69611 GCA_004026665.1 Murina feae
CACTGAGGGGTCCCAGACTGTGAGAGGGCACAGGCCGGGCTGAGGGACTCCCTCCATCCCGAGTGCACAAACTTTTGTGCACCGGGCCCCTCGTATTCTATTATATATACACAATACATCCTCTTTATCCAGTCCTCTATACCAGGACACTTTGACTATTTCCATGTCTTGGACACAAACAGCAGTGTGGTGGTTACCACAGGAAGTGAGTAGAGGGTGAAAGGGGGTCCTAATATATGGTGACATGAGAAGATTTCACTTTGGGTGATGGGCACACAGTGTAATATACAGATCTTGTAATAAGGAAGTGCACTCCTAAAACCTGTATGACCAAATTAACCAATGTCATCCCAATAAATGTAAATGTTTTTAAAGTAAAACACTATAGAACCCAAGGAGGATAAAGAGAAAGAAAACTACACTAAGGCAGTGAAATCCAGACAAAGGTAAAACTGTAGAATCAGTCAGAGAGAAAAGGAAACATTACTTTCAAGGGAATAACAATATGACTGGCAAGTTGACTTCTCAGTAGAAATAATGAAAGTCAAAAGGCAAAAGAATCATATTTTCTAAAGTGCTGAAAAAATATTCTATTAAAATAAGCTTCAAAAAAATGAGTGAAAATAAAGATATTCCCAGATAAGCAGAACTAAAACAAGTAAGCAATCAAAACTGTCATCAATAGACCCACAAGAAAAGGCATACTAAAGGTAGTTCTTCCAACAAAAGGAAAATGGTATCTGAAAAACTTGTATAGAAAGGTATGAAGAGCACCAGAAAAAAAATGGATAAATAAAAATGAATCTTGACCATGGGGGGGGGGGGGGGGGGGGGGCTGAAAAACATACCTAGAATTAAAACACATTACAATAATAATTCAAATGTTAGTAGGGAGTGGCAAATAGAATTAAGTTTATCTAAGATTCTAGCATTTTCCTAGGACGTATCAAAAAATTGTTCTAGACTATAATAAGAAAAGTATGTGGTAATTTTGAGAGTAAATATCAGGGTAAACATAAAAATAGTGAAAATGTTGGGATAAATACTAAAAGAATGCAAAGAAAGGTTTATGTAAATAGCTAATCAAATGTGGAAATGGAATCACGAAAAAGTAGTGGAGTCAATCAAAAGAAGGCAAGAAAGTAGAAAGAGGCAGACAAACAAGAACAAGACTAATCAGAAACAAGTAAAATGTAAATATAATCCCAGACATATCATTAATTATTGTTGTAGGTTAAATTGTGTCCCCCCAAAATACACAGTTAAGTCTTAAGCCCTGAACACAACCATATTTTGGAGGTAGAATCATTTCAGTAACCATGTAAAGACAAGTTCATACTGAATTAGTATGGATCCTAGTAAGAAGAATCCTAATGTCCTTATAAGAAGAGGGAAATTTAGACACAGACACACAGGGAGAACATCATGTGAAGATGGAAGGAGTGATGTGTCTATAAACCAAGGAATGCTGTTTCTACAGCAACACCAGAAGCTAGGAGAGAGGAATGCAGATTCTCCCTCTCACCCTCCAGAAGGAACCAATCCTACTGACATCTGGATTTCAGACATCTAGCCTACAGATTGTGGAAGAACATGTTTCTGTTGTTTTTAGACCACCAGTTTGTGGAATTTTGTTATGGCAGCCCTACGCAACTGATACAATTCTATTACGTGAAAATTGAACATATATTTAAATTAAAAAAAACACAAAGATTCTCATGCTGCAAAAGAATACCAAAATAAAAAGCTAGCAAGAGATGTAATTTAATTTTAAGCTAGTAAGAGATGTAAGATGCAGTGAGGTTAAAAATAAAAGAATGAAGAAAGGTGTACCAAGAAAACATACACAAAAAAATAAAGCAGATGCAATTATACTAATATCAGATGAGCTAAAACTTTAAAGCAAGGATCATTACTAAAAATAAAGATGTCCATAGGATTTTTAAACTCAATCCACCAGGAAGATACAGTAATTTTCAATTCACATGCAAATAATTATAGCCTTACAATCTATAAAGTAAAATTCAGAAGAACTAAAATAAGAAAAACATCTTATTCATAGTGAGTAGATTTAACCCAACTAACACTAAAAAATAAGTAGATTTAGAAAAACAATATATATGTAGATTATATTAACAACACAATTAACAAACTTGACTTAATTAACAAACAACATTGTATCCAACAATGACAGTATTCACATTCTTATCACGTGGTCATGGAACATTTGTTTTTTGCTACACCATAACATTTTATGCTGGGCCATAAAGCAGATCTGAATAAATCTCAAAGAATGTAAATCATTAAGTGTTTTCCCACTAAAATTGAGCAAGAAATAAAAACTAAAATGACAAATAGAAAATCTTCATTCAGGGAAATTAAGAAATAAACTCATAAACCATGTGTCAAAGAAGACATCACAGTGGAAATTAGAAAATATGTTGAATAATAGCATATTAGAATTTGGCAGATGTACATAAAGCTGTACTTAGAGGACAAATTTATAGCTTTAAATGCGTAAATTGGAAAGAGAAAAAAGGGTACTATTAACTTCCTAAATAAGCATCTCAAAAAATTGGAAAAGAAACAAATTAAAAGTCATTAAATTAGGTAAAATAATAAAGAGAAGGGAGGAAAATAAAATATAAACAAATATACAATAGAAAAAACTTAACAGACAAAAATTAAATCTGAAAAGAATGATGTAGTATTAGAATCCTATATAATAAAAGAGAAACATGTAAAGTAACTGTTCTTCTGCTACACTCACCAGCCAATCAGAGTGAGTATCACATTAACCTGACAAAGATGGCGGTTAATTTGCATATACAGGTGTCAAGCGCTGAGAAGGCAACTGTGGCCGTGGGCTCCCAGGGCCATTGCTGGCTGGGGAGGCGAGGCCGCTGCACAAAGCCATGCCCATGGGCTCCTGAGACCTTGCAAGCAGAGAGCAGAGTGGGAGAGGAGTGGGCGGAGTGTGAGGTTTGGAGACTTGGCAGAGCGGGAGACTACTGGACATAGAGCAGAGCGAGAGAGAGGGTAGCTTGGGGGGTGAGGCTCCCTCTGTACCCCAGCTTCCTCATCACAGCTGTGGAAACTAACAGCAGGGAGGAGGATGTCCCACCCCCACAGAATCAGCCAGAATCAGCCTTTGGTCAGACAGCTCTCATAGGCCTGACAGCCAGGACTCTCATTCACCTGTATCTAAGATCGAGACAGGAGAGAGGTGGTACTATTTCTAACGAACAACTGTTGCCGGCATTATCAACAGAAAATGTCTGCAGAGCAGCATGTGTCTGATCTTGAAAGAAGGCGGCGCCTGCAACAGAATGTATCTGAACACCAGCTACTAGAAAAATGTTGCACTGATGCCAAAAAACACTGGTGTTATCTACAGAAAATGTCTAAAGACCAACGTGACTTTGAAGTTGAAAGAAGGCAGTGACGACAGAATATGTCTAGAGAACAGTCATCAACAAGTACTACCAATACTGGTAGGAACTGCCTTCTCAGCGAAAATGGAGTACATGAGGATGCAATTCTCGAACATAGTTGTGGTGGAATGACTGTTCGATGTGAATTTTGCCTATCACTAAATTTCTCTGATGAAAAACCATTCGATGGGAAATTTACTCGATGTTGTAGCAAAGGGAAAGTCTGTCCTAATGATATACATTTTCCAGATTACCCGGCGCATTTAAAAAGATTAATGACAAACAAAGATTCTGACAGTAAAAATTAAATGGAAAATATTTGATCCATAGAATGTTCTTTTGCTTTTGCTTCCATGGGTGCAAATATTGCATCACCATCAGGATATGGGCCATACTGTTTTAGAATACACGGACAAGTTTATCACTCTACTGGAACTTTATATCATTCGGATGGTGTTTCTCGGAAGTTTGCTCAACTCTATCTTTTGGATACAGCCAAAGCTGCAAGTAAAAGATTAGCAATGTCAGAAAACCAGGGCTGCTCAGACTCATGATCAACAACAACCTCATGCATGACATAAATGAATGAACAAAATCGTACAAGAAGCTACATGAGGTAGAAAGGAAGCCCAATCTAAAGCAGCAGCAAAAGGTATTGCTCCCACAGAAGTAACAATGGCAATTAAATACGATAGTAACAGTGACCCAGGTAGATATAATTCTCCCCGTGTAACTGAGGTTGCCGTCATATTCAGAAACAAAGATGGAGAACCTCCTTTTGAAAGGGACTTGCTCATTCATTGTAAACCAAATCCCAAAAATCCAAATGCCACTAAAATGAAACAAATCAATATCTCGTTTCCTACAATAGATGCAATGACATATCCTATGCTTTTTCCACATAATGAAAAAGGCTGGGGAACAGATATTGCATTAAGACTCAGAGACAACAGTGTAATTGATAATAATACTAAAATAATACAAAATGTAAGGACACGAGTCACACAAATGCAGTATTTGGATTTCATCTCTGTGTGGGACATGTTCAACCCTATTTTAAATGCAGAAAAATTAACTCAATAGTTTATTGTGGATTCATATTCAAAAATGGAGGCCCATTGGATAAATTTCATCAAAGAAAACCAATCTAAGTTGAGAGTTGAAAAATATAATGGTTTGATGGATTATCTCACATCTAGATCTGAAAATGACAATGTTTCGGATTGGTAAAATAATACTTCCATCATCTTTTTTCAAAGTATATTTTATTGATTTTTTACAGAGAGGAAGAGAAAGGGATAGAGAGCTAGAAACATCGATCAGCTGCCTCCTGCACACTCCAACTGGGGATGTGCTCGCAACCAACATGCCCTTGACTGAATCGAACCTAGGACCCTTGAGTCTATAGGCCAACACTCTATATACTGAGCCAAACCAGCCAGGGCACTTCCATCATCTTTTGAGGGTAGTCCCAGAAATATGCAGCAGCGATATCAGGATGCTATGGCAATTGTAACGAAGTGGCAAGTCCGATTTATTCATAACCATGACATGCAACCCCAAATGGGCGGATATTGCAAACAATTTTCAACAATGGCAAAAAGTTGGAAAATAGACCTGACTTGGTAGCCAGAGTTTTTAATATTAAGCTGAATGCTCTTTTAAATGATATCTGTAAATTCCATTACTTGGCAAAGTAATAGCTAACATTCATGTCACTGGATTTCAGAAACACGAACTACCTCACACTCACATATTATTGATATTAGGTAGTGAGTCCCAGTTACGTTCCTCTAATTAATTCCCTTTCAATGTGCACAAATTTTGTGCACTGGGCCACTGATACTTCTATAAAGATTCATCAGAGAGACAAGGTACAAAAATAAGAAATGGAAAAAAGAATATCATTGCAGATCCTTAAAATGATTTTAAAAGTAAGTGGGTATCATGAACAACTTTATGCCAATAAATTTTTAAATTTCTAAGAAATGAACAAATTCCTTGAAAAATACAGCTTACTAAAAATTATTAAAAAATGAAAATATGAATTATACTACATTTATTTAGGAAATTTAATTTGTAATTAAAACCTATCCAGAAACTCAAAGGATTCTATGGACAAACTATAAGAATTAATAATTGAATTTAGCAAGTAAGATGGATAGAAAGTCAATATAAAAATTACCTTTCTATGTGCTGGAAACACACAAACATTTTTTAAGTTAGAATTTACACACACACAAAAAATCAGATATCTAGGAATATATCTAACAAAAGATATGCAATACTTGAACACTAAAAGAATTAAATTAAACGTATTGAGAGAAAATGATATATTCATATATGAAAGGATAAACTATGTTCATAGTTTAGAAGACTCACTATTATAAAAATGCCAGCTCTTCCAGATTAATTTACAGATTTAGTATAATCCAAATTAAAATTTTAATAAATATTTTTTGTGGAAGCTAGTGGGGGAGGCAAATAAAAATATTATGTGGAGCCCAGACAGTGTGACTCAGTGGTTGAGTGTCAACTTATTAACCAGGAGGTCAAGGTTCAATTCCTGGTTGGGGCACAGGCACAGGTAGCATGCTCGATCCCCAATAGGGAGTGTGCAGGAGGCAGCCGATCAATGATTCTCTCTGGTCGTTGATGTTCTATCTCTCTCTCCCTCTCCCTTCCTCTCTGAAATCAATTAAATATATATATATATATAATTTAAAAAATCACATGAAAATACAAGGAACCCAAAACAGCCATGGCATAGGTTTGAACTCATACCACCACATATCAAACTCTATTAGAAAGTTAAGCTGGTTAAAATAGTCTAACTCTGATGCGAAAGCTAACAAGGAGTCCCATAGAAGAGCCCAGATTGCCTAGAATAGATCCATATACATACAGTCTCCTAAAATACAAGGCAACACTAACATGAAAAGGGAAAATAATAGCCTATTCAGGAAATGGTGTGAGGTCAACGGAATATTTATATGGGGGGGAATGAATTTTGAGTGTACCTCACAGCAAACATAAAAATAGAAAGTGGATGGTTTGTATATACAAATAAGAAAAGAAAGAGACTATCTTACTTGACTTGGGTATAGGCAAGAAACTTTAAGGAAGGCCGAGGAGGGTTGGGGGTAGGGTTAAGAGATCAACTGAAGGACTTGCATGCATGCATATAAGCATAAGCAATGGACACAAGACTCTGGGGGGTAGAGGAGGCCGAGGGGAGGTCACGGGAAAAAAAAAAAGGAGACATTTGTAATACTTTAAGCAATAAAAAAAAAAAGAGGCCATGAAGAATGTTAATGATAAAAAAATTTGGCTAAGTTCGATTTTAACATCTCTTCATCTAAAGCCAGTGAAAAGTAAGGAAAGGAAATGTAAGCTACAGTGTGAGAAGAGATATTTCCAGATATCTATATATCTGAAAAAAGGACTCATATGTGCATATATAACTCCTATTTTACGAATCAGTAACAAAAGCATACACTCCAAAAATAAATAGATAAAAAGTTTAAATAGGCAATTAACCGAAGTGGTTATCCAAATGATCCATGCACATATAAGATACTCAATCTTAATAGTCATCAAGGAAATGCTAATAAAACCAGAATAAGACATCACGACACACCTCCAGAATGGCTAAAACTGAAATAACAAAAAACAGTACAAAGAATGGACGAGGATGTGGACCAACCGGCCTTCTCACACACTTTCTGGTATATATTGATAAAGCTGCTCTGAAAATTGAAAATATCTTCTGAAGATGAATATTTTACAAAAAATTTCACGCCTAACTATGTATCCACCATAAATGTTTATGTTGTGCACCAAAAGATATGTAGAAAAATGTTAACAGCAGACCCACTTAAAATAGCCCCAAAATGAAAACAACCTGCTCCAGTGACAATGAAATGGATTAGGAGATGCATGCAATGGGAAGCTACACAGCAATAAAAATGAATGAAGAGCTACTCACATATGAATAAACTTCACAAAAATGAGGTAGACACACAGAACTACATACTATGTATATCATTTCATTTATTTAAAGTTCAAAATCGGGCAGAATTGGCCTATACTATTTTGAGTGAAGATAATGGTGAGAGAAGTTCTGAGGTGCTGACAATATTCTAGCCCTTGATCTGGTGGCTTTATATGTGCTAGAAAAATATAAGGGGCTGTGGGACATCATAAAGACCAACGATTCTCTCAAGAACTTAATGAAGAATAGACCTGAATAAGCATATTGCCTATTTCTTCATTTCCCCACACAGAGTGTGTTATAAAGAATCTAAAACAAAAATGTTGTCCAAGTACAGGTGCCATGTTAGCAATATAAAGAAAAAGGGCACACTTTGTAAGTCATCCTATAATATTTTTGTCATTGTGACAAAATTTAAAAATGTATTTATTTCATTAAAAACTGGCAGCCTGTTTGTTCGACTGCCTGAATGGGGATAGTTCCCCTTGTCTGCTGGTATAGAATTCTCTATTACTCTTTTTTTGCTATGCCTTGAATCATCTAAGCCAAGAGTTGTTTTTAGCATTAACCGGCTAACCCAGGAGCAAAGAAAAGCAGTCACAAGGGATTACCTCCTTCAGGCCCGCACTAGAATTATTACACATATGAATTACTTAAAAATTGGATAATTTTATGTGGCAAAAAGAAGAAGAGAGTTATAAATAGAAGAAAGTAAAAGATGTCACTAATTATTAACTAGGCAATATGAAAATAAACGCTTCCATAAATAGATTTTTATATTTTTTCCTTACACTAAATTTTCTTCCACTTCTGTTTCTTCCATCCTGTCTACATTGGTGGATTATTTATTGCCATTTCAGTTATATATTTCAAGAGAATGAGGTGACTGATTATACTTTTGAATAGTTTCTTGGTTTAAAATGCTGTGAAAGGAATTTATTTTTAAATTTGGAAGCTGTTTCTATGACATCAAAAACTGACAACAGAAATGGTTAGCAAAGAAAGACTCTCAACAACACCTTTAATTCTAGTGCTTATAAATATTTAAAACCTCTTGCCCTCGACACAAGCAATTACTACCTTTAAATGAAAGCAGGTATTTCAAAGAAACCCGAAAAGCCACTATCTAAGCTGTGATGCTCCTGTTCTCTCCTCTCCTCAGAAATGCCTCCTATAGTCACAAGTTACTACACCAAAGGACAGCCTTGTTTATAGGTTTAGTTCTGAGCTGCTAGCCCTGAAATGTTTCCTCAAACTGTATTTCCTCTTGATCCATATCTTCCTGGCTACTGATTTTATTACCAATTCCTCCATTTCTTCCATTTCCAGCATTAGACTTCAGACTTGGTGCTAGGCATGGTCTTCTTACCCCACAACTATGACTCAGTATCCTCCCTTTAGAAACCCTGAGTAAATACTCTATTTCATCACTGTGAGTCCACAAATTGGCCCAGCAAGCTTGACTTTACCATAAGGAACTGGCCCTGAGCAGCCAGTGCATTTCTGGGGTTTAGTCCATTCAAGTCCACAAATATTTCCTGAGTGTCTCCCATGGGCCCAGCACTCTGTCAGGCATGATGAATAAAAAGAGACATTCCTGGCCTTCCAAGAGCTTTGAGGTAAAAGGCAGAATTGAAACAAGTAACTGAACAGATATATGATTACAGCCTATATTGAGTGCTGGGAAGAGTGAATACTTAGTATTCCAAGGGCATATAACTGTTGGTTTGACCCAATCTGCAGAGTCAGGAAGGGTTTGGAAGAAAGTGACATTCAGCCAAGATCTAAAGAATGATAAATACCACCACCACCACCACCACCACCCCCCACACAAATAATCACAATTAAAAATGGGCGGAGGACTTGAATACACATTTCTCCAAAGAGGACATAAAGTGGGCCAACAATCATATAAAAAGGTGTTCAACATCACTAATCAGCAAGGAAATGCAAATCAAAACCACAAGAAGATACCACTTCACACCTATCAGAATGGCTACTGAAAAATCAACAAGTGTTGGGGAGGATGTGGAGAAAAGAAAACACTCATACACTGTTTTGGGAATTGTAAATTGGTGTAGCACTACAGAAAACAGTATGGAGAGTCCTCAAAAAATTAAAACTGGAGCTGCCAAAGCCCAACAATACCATTCTGGCTATTTATCCAAAGAAAACTAAACACTATTTTTGAAAAGACATATGCATCCCTATGTTCATTGCAGTATCCTATATAATAAAACTCCAATATGAAAATTGACCGAACAGCAAAACAGTTGCTATGACATGTACTGACCACCAAGGGGTAGACGCTCAATGCAGGAGCTTCCCCCTGGTGCTCAGTGCGCTCCCACAGGGGGAGTGCAACTCAGCCAGAAGCTGGGCTCACGGCTGGCGAGCGCAACAGCGGTGGCAGGAGCCTCTCCCACTTCCACTGCAGGCAGGCAATAGGGAGCAAGGGGTCCTAGACTGCAAGAGGGCACAGGCCAGGCTGAGGGACCTGCCCAATGCATGAAATTTTGTGCACCAGGCCTCTAGTTATTTGTAATAGCCAAGAGATAGAAGTAATCCAGGTGTTATCAATGAATAAAGAATAAAAGAATAATATGCAAATTGATGTTACTCTGCTACACCTAAGCCATGCCCACCCACCAATCGCCATGCCCACCACAATCAGAGTGACTATATGCAAATTAAGCAAGCCAAGATGGCAGCCAGCAGCCACAGAGCTAGAACAAGCAGGAGGAAGCTAAGGGTCCTGCCTGCCTTGGCCGGCTGTGGCCTCCACTCAAGACAATAAAGTTTCAATTACAAGAGATAAAATCCAGATACCTGCTTTAGCCAGCTTGGCTCAAGGAAGTGCTGGGAGCCTGGGTTGTCAGGGGCAACCCCACATAGGCTCCGGTTAAAGCAACAAAGTTTCAATATAGAAGATAAATAAACCAGAGATACCTGCTCCAGCCAGCCTCACTGAAAACAGCCATCAGCCACTCACCTAGCCTGGCCAGGCACCCTAGCAGGGACCCCTTGCCTGCAGGGGCTGTGGCCAGCCTGCAAACAGCCATCAGCCACTCACCCAGGCTGGCCATGCAACCAAAGGGGGGACAACCACCTTGAAGGGACTGTGGCCAGCCTGCAAACAGCCATCATCCACTCACCCAGGCTGGCCAAGCACCCCAGCAGGACCCCCCTGATCCGGGACACCCTTTGGGGCAAACCAGCCAGCCCCCACCCATGCACTAGGCCTCTATCCTATATAATAAATGGGTAACATGCAAATTAACCCTAACAGCAGAACCACTAGGAATGACTGGTCACTATGGCACACACTTACCACTAGGAGGTAGATGCTCAATGCAGGAGCTGCCGCTAGTGGTCACTGCACTCCCACAGGGGGAGCTCTGCTCAGCCACACGCCAGGCTGATGGCTGCCAGTAGAGCGGTGGTGGTGGAGCCTCTCTTGCCTCCTCAGCAGCGCTAAGGATGTTCAACTGTAGCTTAGGCCTGTGCCCCACTGGCAAGTGGACATCCCCCGAGGGACCCTGGGCTGCCAGAGGGATGTCTGACTGCCAGTGTAGGCCCAATCACCTGGGGTGTGCCTAAGCCAGCAGGTGAACATCTCCCAAGGGGTCCCAGATTGTGAGAGGGCACAGGTCAGGCTGAGGGACCCCCCTGAGTGCACAAATTTTTGTGCACCGGGCCTCTAGTATCCTCCTATTTAATAAAAGAGTAATATGCAAATTAGGCATCACTCTGTGACAAATATGGTCACCCCCATGGGCACAAGATAGCAGTGCCCATAGCTACAAGATGATGGGGCCCATAGGCAAAAGATGGCCGCTCCCAAGGCCACAAGATGGCGGTGGCCATAGCCACATCCTATCTATCCAATCTAATAAAATAGTAACATGCAAATTAGGCATCACTCCATGACAAAGATGGCCGCCCCCATGGCCACAAGATGGTGGCGCTCATAGCTACAAAATGACCACCCCCATGGCCACAAGATGAAGGCGCCCAGTCTGGCCACTGAAGTGGTCAGGCCTGTTAGCTAGGCAGGTGGTGGGGGAGGCAGGGAGCCCAAGGGGCAGAACCGGCGAACAGAGGGGGCTTGGGGTCCCCTGCCCAGGCCATAGGCCTTCAACAGAGGCCTCAGTGATGGGCAAGGATAGAACCGGTGATTGGAGGGTGCAGGGGCAGAGCTAGTGATTGGAGGGATATGAGGGTGCCCTACCCAGGCATAAGGCCTAGGTCAGAGGCTTCAGGCCTACGCAGGGGCAGAGCCTGCAATCACAGGGGTCTGGGCACCAGTGGAGCCAGCAAAGCAGGGGTCTGGGGGTCACCTGCCCAGCCTTTAGCCTTGACCAGAGGCTGCAGTGGGGCAAGGGCAAAGCCAGTGATTGCAGAGGCCTAGGCTCTATGAAGCTAGCGATCAGGGGTCTTCTGCCCTGGCATGCAGCCTTGGCCAGAGGTTACAGTCCTGGGCAGGGGTGGAGCTGGAATTGGAGGGGCAGGTGTGGAGCCGGTGATGGGAGTGAACTACAGAGGAAATACCTTTTCTGACTGCTCATTTGAGAAGTTCCCTGTATGCCACTGGTAATATTCGTAGTATCTTGGGTAATAAGAATCCAAAAAGGTGATCTGGGGTTTTTCTACCACACTCCTAGAGAAAAAAATGAAGGTCCACTGCTGGAGGGCTAAAAAATGTCATATCCTGCCCTAGCCAGTTTGGCTCAGTGCATAATGCCTCAGCCTGCTGACTGCAGGTTGTGAGATCATTTCTGACCAAGGGCATGTAGCTAGGTTGCAGGCTCCTCCCTGGCCAGGGCCCAGGTCAGGGTATATTCAGGAGGCAACCAATCAAAGTGTTCCTCTCACTTTGATGTTTCTCTCTGTTTTTCCCTTCTCTTCCACATTCTCTAAAAATCAATGGAAACATATCCTCAGGTGAGGATAAAAAAAAATAAGGAAAGAAATGTCATATTCTATCAAAGACACATCTTGAAAATGCCTAAAGAAAGTTGTCATTTCTTCATGGTGAAGGAACTGGAGTCCTGTTGATGAAAACACCTTGGTGGCTGTGGTGACTGGGAGTGGCTGCAGCAGTGGGGTGATGGGGTTGGTGGCTTCCCCTGATTAGCCTGGTCGCCTCCCACGAAAGGAGGCCAGACTGAGGCTGAGGCCCACTCCCCAAGGGGAACAGGGAGTGGGTCTAAGCTATCAGTAGGACACCCCCTGAGGGCTCCCAAATGTGAGAAGGGGCAGGCTGGGCTGAGGACCTCCCCCCCTATACATGAATTTCATGCACTGGGCCCCTAGTATACATATATTACTCAGCCATCAAAAAGAATGAAATCTTACCATTTGCAACAATATGGATAGACCTAGAGGGCATTATGCTAAATGCAGTAAATCAGACAGAGAAAGTCAAATGCCATATGATTTTACTTATATGTAGAATCTAAAAATAGAAAACACATGAATAAAGAAAACAAAACAGAAAATAAGGTGATGGTTGCCAAAGGGAAGTGGATTGAGGGAACATTAAAA
Source organism: Murina feae (assembly GCA_004026665.1). Lineage (NCBI taxonomy): Eukaryota > Metazoa > Chordata > Mammalia > Chiroptera > Vespertilionidae > Murina > Murina feae. The sequence goes on from PVJC01003550.1 coordinate 12,976, forward strand.
AAAAAAGAGAGAGAACATTTCATTTCAACAAGTGATTATTATGGTAATTCCACGTGATGATTTGTTAGAAAGATTCTAGCACCCAGCACACATTTAGACCTTGTATTGAAAATCCAGAATGCACAGAGAAAACAGTGACGAAGAAGAATAGTAATAAATGAAAGGTTTTTTCAAACAGTGGCAAGATCCATGACTAGGGGGTAATTCACGTGTGGGATAATTCAGGAAAGAATATTTCTTACTCAAGCTCCACCAAGAGACTGCCTCCTTGGATCCCTCTTAACACAGAGAAGCCACTGGGTAATTTTCTATTTATTTTTTACTTTTTTATATTTGTTAATCCTCACGCGAGGATATTTTTCTATTGATTTCTTTTTCTCAGAGAGAGAGTGGAAGGGAGGGCTAGAGACAGAGAGAAACATAGATGTGAAAGAGACACATCAATTGGTTGCCTCCTGTATGCACCCTGACTGGGCCAGGGATCAAGCCTGCAACCGAGGTACATGCCCTTGACTGAAATCAAACATGCAACCCTTCAGTCTCTGGGCTGGCACTCAACCACTGAGCAAACTGGCCAGAGCTAATTTTCTATTTTTTACTCAATGGTTAGAAATGAGAGCTTAATATTAGAAAGTTCTTGGCTAATTAAAACAAAGACATTGCATATGGGGAAGCCTATTACTTCTCTCTCATATGTCTTGGGTCTGCCTCAAAAACTGTATGACTGGGGAGAGAGGGAAGAAGAGAGCTAGCTCCTACACATTCCATGCAGTGCCAGGGTGCAGGTCAGCGTCTACCTATGGCAGATAGGCCAGGTCCCTTCTCAGGATAGTTTCTATCTTTAAAGCTGGTATCAGGGAGAGGTTAGCACAGACACCATGATGAAAGGATGAAAAGGAAAGGCAAAGTCTGACACAAAGAGTAAATCCTCAGCCCATGGGGCACTGTGCAGTGGCATTTTGCTATTAATTATTCCAGATTTATAAGGAGCAGCAGCAGGAGGCGGCCTGACTAGTCTCTGGAAGGTAAAGAGATCATTTGCAATATGGCTGCTTGCCATTCTGATCTCAGCCCATCAAAACTGTGGATCCTACAATGGTGAGCCAGTTGGAGCTTCTGTTCAAACTGACCATTTTCAGGGTAGTAGCAGAGCCAGGGTGCTGAGTGACAGGCTACCTGGCAGTTGTCCTCCTGAATATGAACATGTTTGAAACTGGGTAGGTAGAGTGGTTTCACCTGCTAACTGCAGCACTGCAGCACTGCAGTGAGGGATCCAGGCCCTCAGTGATCACAGCCCTATGTGGTAGCAATGGTCCAAACACAGAAATGTTAGTATGTGGCTTTGCCTTTATCTGACACCGTGCATAGCTGATGATTCTGCCTGGAATCTCCAAAGTGCAAAACCATAGCACCTGGCTCTTGATCCGTGTGGACAAGCCAAGGGTTCTCTTGTCCAACACTGGTATAACCTATCAGAAACTGCCACCTCCAGACTGCATCCTGCGGAGCTCTATGCCTGTGTGCCGCCCAAACTTAAGCACCAACACACACAAAGGTTCTAAGTGAAGGCAAACCGTATCATTTAGGTACACTTTTAAACCTTTCTGAGCCCCAGCCTTCTCATCTACACAAAGGGGACCATGATCACAGGCCTGTTTGTGTACTAAACCAATAATGGCTTTCTCAAGTCCAGCACTGGTTGTTATTATCCACTAGGGGCCCAGTGCACAAAAATTTGTGTACTCAGGAGGGTCCCTCAGCCTGGCCTGTACTCTCTTGCAGTCTGAGACCCCTCAGTGGATGTCCGCCTGCTGGTGTGCCTGGCTAGCCTGGTTGAAGGGCTGATGGCTGTTTGTAGGCTGGTCAAGCCCCCCAGTGGGAACCCTCACCCATGGAGGTGTGGCCAGCCTGGGTGAGGGGCTGAGGGCCGTTTTCAGGCTGCCCATATCTCTTTCAGAGTTCGGGTCCCTACTGGGATGCCTGGCCAGCCTGGGTGAGGGGCAGAGAGCCGTTTTCAGGCTGGCCACAGCCACTTCAGGGTTTGGGTCCCTACTAGGGTGCCTGGCCAGCCTGGGTGAGGGACTGAAGGCTGTTTTCAGGCTGGCCACAGCTCCCATTGACCCAAGGTCCCAGCGACCCTGGCTGGAATCATGTTTCTGGGGTTTATTTATCTTCTATAATTGAAACTTTTGTTGCCTTGAGCAGAGGCCACAGCCTGCCTAGGCAGGCAACAAAGCCTCCTGTTTGCTTTAGCTCTGTGGCTTCTATAATTGAAACTTTGTTGCCTTGAGCAGAAGCCACAGCTGGCCTAGGCAGGCAGTTTCCTCCATCGCTGGCCTCTTGTTTGCTCTAGCTCCTTGGCTGCTGGCCACCATCTTGGCTGGGTTAATTTGCATATTGTGGCTCTGATTGGCTGGTGGGCGTGACTTAGGTGTAACAGAGTGAGGGTTAATTTGCATATTACTCTTTTATTAGATGGCTCTGAAATCCACCAAAGAAGAATCCATGTTTAAAAGTGAAAGGAAGAAAGGAAGAAAGGAAGAAAGGAAGAAAGGAAGAAAGGAAGGAAGGAAGGAAGGAAGGAAGGAAGGAAGGAAGGAAGGAAGGAAGGAATAGGCAGGGGCCATACCAGGCAGGAACCTGCATGGCAGGATAAGGATTTGGGTGCATGAAATGGAGGAACTTTCTTTTGGAAAGTCATTAAATAATTTATCAAAGACGAGGAGCTGAGGGGAAACTCTCAAATTTTGACAGGGGAATACTAAATTCAAATATATTCTAGTGTAAGTATTGTTTCACTCCAGAGTAGAAAAATAATCAGTCTTATCTTCAGTTTTGTCAAGAGTCTCTCTGTGCCTCCAGAAAAGAAATTGAAAAAGGACACAGAGGTACGATCAAGATATTATGTGGCATAAAATTCTATAAGGAAAACTACAGATGACAAAGGGGAAAGTTGCAAAGTTAGACATCAATTTATATGAAGAAAAGGGACATAATGCCATATACCAGAGATACAGGCAGTGATAGAAATATAGGAGAAGTAATTGAAAAAAATTAAATTAAAAAATAAATTAAAAATATATAGGAGAGGTTAAATTAAGATGAACATTAAAAGAGTACATTGGTAATATCAGAGTTTGACAGTTTTAAATATATATTCTTGAATATATATAGCATTATATACAAGTGCTCTGTAGTATTAAATATAGGCTAAACATGAAAGAGTAAACATTTAAAGTTGGAATGATTTTATTCACAATATCAAATACAGAAAGGAGATATCCACACACATGACAGTAGAAGGATGCAGTAGTCCTTTATATATGCTTTTACTGATTTCAGAGAGAGAAAAGGAGAGGGAGAGAGGAATAGAAACAACAACGAGAGAGAATCATTCATCGGCTGCCTCCCATACACTCTGGGCTAGGGATCGAGCCTGCAACCTGGGCATGTGCCCTGACTAGGAACTGAACCATAACCGCCTGATTAATGGGTCGTTGGTCAACCAGTGAGCCACACTGGCTGTGCTGACAGTTCTCTTTTTCATTTTTATCTCTGCTTTATATTTAAATTGGGCAGCTGCTCTGATTTGCAAATATCATCAAGATAATATCTATTATTATGCCCCACAGAGACTACAATTATTCCAAATTAGCTTGGGCATTCAATAAATACTTGCCATTGTGGGTGTGGAAAGGTAAGGTGGAGACGACTCTAGACTTGATTCCTGACTGAACTCCATCGAAGGCCTGAGTCACTGAATATCTCAGATAGTGAGTCTCAAGCATCAGAGTGCATTAGAATCACCTCCAGAGTTTATTAAAACAGATCCACTTGGTCCCACCCCTAGAGTTTCTATCCAGTAGGTCTCAGTTGGGGCCTGAAAAGGGGCATTTCTAACTAGTTTCTAGGTGAGGCAGATGTTATTGATCGGGAACCACATTCTGAAAACTTTATCTGTAAGGTCATGATTCCTTATTTGCAAAATGAAGATAGCACTGCCCCTAAGGTCCATCTCACAACCTGTTGAAGAAAACCAGCAAAGCCCTGGGAGGATATAAGTCATTTCATATTTTTCTTATATTACACTGCTGAAGGTGGTATCTTTTAGTGATCAAATGTCTATGTTTTGTTTAATAAAAAGATACTATGTGGCTGTGAAAGGGTAATGATCAAATATCTAAGAATTCTTCCTATATGGCATTCACTGAAGTGGCATGGACAAGTACAATTCAAGTACTGAAAACACAGAGGACTAGGTAGTTTTGTAGCCAGTACTGTGAGCATGTCTTACCAGATGTTAAAATACTGAAATGTTCTACAGAGGGAGGCAAATAACTGCTATCCAAACCACTCTGAGTACTGCAGACCCGGAAAGGCAACCAGAAGGGAAATGCTGATACAGCAAGGACTGTCACCACTCGGCCTCAGCAGCAGTGTCTGCTCTGCTGGGTATGCCCACGTCACATCGGTAGTTAAATGCTTTGAATATCACTTTCAGAAAGGAGAGAGGATGGGATGGTTACCAGCTCCTTGCATTCATCTTTCTAACTCGTTCCAGTGCAAATCCCGGACGTACAACAACCATGGTTGGTTCTTCCTCTGAATCTTTATCCCATGTAATTGAATTCATGTTAGATGTTCGAGAAAGGGGGAGTAGAAAGGTAAAAGGAGAAATATCAAAGGAGCGAAAGCATTTAGGATTTTATGTTGCTGAAGAATAACTTCACTTGGGTATTGCTATAGCCTGCTCAGAAGAGTCAATTTAGAAAGGCCCACCGCGATTATCTAAGGAGAAAGGACACAGCAGCCTGATTGTATGACTGGACTGCATCTGCCCCTCTGTTCCAGCATTTTCCATAGCTATGTCAACTTTCCTCTGCAGACGCTGGAGTATTCCAAGTTGCCATCTGGTGTGACATAATTCCATTGCCAGCAGCTCTGCCACCTTGAGTCACTTAGGTTATAGCCTTGATATTCTGAGTGGCCTTTGATGTTGCCAGGCAGTGGAGAGAAATACAAAATCCCTCTTTTGAAGCTAGGTCAATGTTGTCTCTACTGGTGCTCAGAGAAAGGGCATTTTCTCCATTATTTCAGTGAAATTTCTTACCTAAAAAACTGGGATTCACTAACAAATGAAAACCTAGAAATAACAGTGAAGGAACACACTGAATTTCTTCAAATATTTATTGCCAAATAAACTACTTCCAAAGACTCTTTTTGCATATTCGGAGTAAATGATCAGGTGAAGAAAACATGCTTAGAGAGTCATGAAAAAATACCTTTCAGGAAATGTTTTCTGGAAAAATTATCTTCAATAGAGTGAATTGAAATGGTAATCTATGAAGGATCCCATCTCAACTTATACAAATCTCACCCATGTTAAAAATACTGGTGTTTTTTTTTAAGTTCCTTCATTGGTTTTCATAGACAATGGTGGATTTTATAGTGCATTTACTTTAACTGCAAAACATGAGCACAACGAATGAAACATTTGGTAAATCACAGTGCAATTTAAAAGGGATATTATTTTTAACTCAGTGTTAAGAGACAGAATGGCTATTTTCTTCCTTGTATTCACTAGAGAATATGATAGGAACTGTTGTGGATTCTCTGTGTTTGAGCTAAAATTACTTCTAAAGTTGGTCAATTAGTTCAGAGCAAAAGATACATGTGAGTATTGCATTATGAAGAAATGACCTTAAATAGATATGGAAACTAACTAAAAAATACCAGTAAAGTTTTTAAATACTGAGGAAAGCCATAAAGCACAGTAAAAACTGTATATAGTGAAAGTTATGGAGTAAAGAAACACTGCCCCTATCTGTACAAAAGGGTCACTATTTAGCTGTGCTCTTGGGGGTGCTGTGTGAAATCTATGGTATCATTTTATTGCCAAGATCTTATTTTAACTTTTTGAAAACTTTTACAAGTTTTCAATGGAAATGAAAAACAGGATAACATTGCAGAGAAGATCAAGTGCATATATGCTAGAGAGTAAAATAATAAGTTGCTGAATTTAGCATTTCATAACTACAACGTAACTAGTGTGGAAGGAACAGAGGGGCAGACATATGTAAGGAAAATCTGTGTAAGTATGGTTTTAGCCAATGATTTGGGACCTCTTTGGCTCTTGAAATGATAGTGTAACTTTTAGTGTCTTCTAAGAAGAGTGAAGGAAGAAAGAGCAGATACTAATGGTTTGGGGACAGAGAAAGCTCTCTATATGACATAGAAAGATTTTCATGCTAATTAAAAAAAAATACAGCACTTTTTTAAAAAAGAGGCAATCCAACAAAGCAAGAAAAAATCAGGAGAAGGGTGAAGGCATAGGGGTGAACATATGGCTGTTCTCTTACTTTTACCTGGAAGAAGTTTAGGTTTCCACCAAGAACATATACATCAATGGAACTGAGCCTTGAAGCAGCTTTATTTACTGGAATCACAAATATTTGTCTTTTCTAAATAAAGCTCCAATTTATTTTTAAATGATTTAAAAATAAATAAAAAATAAAGCTCCATTTATTTTTTAAATAAATCTTTATTGTTCAAATTATTACAGATGTTCCTTTTTTTAACCCCCATAGCTCCCCTCCACCTGATTCTCCTTTCCACCCCATGCCCTTACTCCCACCACTGTCTTCATCCATAGATGTAAGATTTTTGTCCAGACTCTTCCCATACCCCTCACACCCACTTTCTCTTGAGAATTGTTAGTCCATTCCCTTCCTATGCCCTTACTTCTATTCTATTCACCAGTTTATTCTGTTCATCAGATATTTCTATTAACTTAATTGTTATATTCACTGGTTAATAGATATGTATTTGTTGTCACTTTGTTGTTCATAATTTTTATTTTTACCTTTTTCTTCTTCTTCCTCTTCTTAAATAATGCCCTTCAACATGTCAAATAATCCTGGTTTGGTGGTGGTGAACTCCCTTAGCTTTTTCTTGTCTGTGAAGCTCTTTATTTGACCATCAATTTTACGTGATAGCTTTGCTGGGTAGAGTAATCTTGGTTGTAGGTTCTTGTTATTTATCACTTTGAATATTTCTTGCCACTCCCTCTGGCCTGCATGGTTTCCATTGAGAAATCAGCCAAAAGTCATATGGGTACTCCCTTGTAGGTAACTAACTGTTTTTCTCTTGCTGCTTTTAAGATTTTTTCTTTGTCTTTTGCTCTTGGCATTTTAATTATGATGTGTCTTGCTGTAGTCCTCTTTGGATTCCTTTTGTTTGGGGTTCTCTGTGCTTCCTGGACTTGTAAATCCATTTCTTTCACCAGGTAGGGGAAGTTTTCTGTCATTATTTCTTCAAATAGGTTTTCAATATCTTGCTCTCTGTCTTCTTCTGGCACCCATATAATTCTGATGTTGGTACACTTGAAGTTGTCCCAGAGGCTCCTTACACTATCTTCATATTTTTGGATTCTTTTTGCTTTTTGCTTTTGCAGTTGGGTGTTTTTTGCTTCTTCATATCTTTTACTTGATTCTTGCACTACTCTAGTATGCTGTTGGATCTCTGTATATTATTCTTTATTTCAGTCAGTATATGCTTAATTTCTGATTGGTCCTTTTCCATTTTTTTTTTTTTTGGTATTCTCATAAGTGTGACCCTTGAAGGTCTCACTTAGTTCCTCGGAGGTTCATAGAAGATTCTTGAGTAGCCTTATAGCTGTGGTTTTGAACTCTATATCCAGTAGTTTGCTTTCCTCCATTTCTGTCATTTGTGATCTGTTTCTTTGTCTCCGCATTTTGGCTGCTTCCCTTCATTGATAGAGTGGCTTTCTGTGCTAGGTGTCCTATAGGGCCCAGTGGCTCAGCCTCCCCAATCACCTGGGATGGACACTCTTGGTGTATGCCTTTGAGGGCTGGGTGTACAGTCTTGTTGTAGTTAAGCCTTGATTGCTGCTGGTATCACTGGGAGGAAATGACCTCCAGGCCTTTCTCCTCATTGTTTGGGGTTTGGAACTTTCAGAGCCCTCTGTCCCAGCTGCAGCCTGTTAGGATAGGCTGCAGGCAGACAGGAGCACAGCTTGGGTAGGGTTGTAAATTGGGTGAGGCGGGGTCTCAGAATCACCAGGTCAGAGCAACCAATGATGGCTGCCTCTCAGCTGTCTCCGCAGCTTTTCCCCATTTCAGCGTCTCCACGCCTTGGCGTCTGCGTGCCCCCCAGTCCCCGAGTCTTGGAGGTCCACATCAGCGATCACTGCAAACAGCTCTGCTAGAAAGCCACTCTTGTCTTCTGCCCCGTTGCCAGACAGCCTACAAAACGAGTTCAGTGTGACCTCGGAGCTTGTAATTCCCCTGCCAAGCCGTGGACCCAGGTGCATATGCCGCCGCCACCGTTTTGCACCACCACCACCGTTTCACGCGCGTCCGTACCTCTGTTTTGGCACCAAGGACTTCTACTTAGTCTCAATGCACTCCTTCTCTTGCCTTCTAGTTATAAAGCTTCCACTCCCTTGGTTCTGGAGTATGGCTATTTAGCTTTATATTTGTATTTTTAAAAAATATATTTTATTGATTTTTTACAGAGAGGAAGGGAGAGGGATAGAGAGTTAGAAACATCGATGAGAAACATCGATCAGCTGCTTCTTGTACATCCCCTACTCGGATGTGCCCACAACCAAGGTACATGCCCTTGACCAGAATTGAATCTCAGACCTTTCAGTCTGCAGGCCGACGCTCTATCCACTGAGCCAAACTGGTTAGGGCTGTATTTGTATTTTTTAATGTGGTTGTGGGAGGCTGTGCAATGCGGTATATACCTTATACTGCCATCTTCAGTCTTCCATTTATTTTTAAATGATTGATTATAAAGAATTATGTCAGTTTTCCTGAAAAATGTATATGAGCATTTATTGATATTTTATGAGAAAGATTTCATATTAAAAGCTCTTCAATTGAAAAAATAATATCCAAAATAATGTCTTGTAAAGTGATAGGAGGAAGAATGTAGGTTTTAACAAGTACAATATATTATTGGACAAAAGAGATATTGCTGCTGGCTTTTCCATTTTCTAGCTGAGTGAATAAGTTCCAATTCATTTACCTTGCGATATCTCGATACAATGAAGATAATAAATCTATTTAATATGTGCCATTCTTTCATTTACTAACTAGACTGTCAGATCTATAACGGCAAGAACCAAGTTTGTTTGGTGCATCATTATAAACTTAGTTCTTAGTCTAGAACATATATTCTCTATATATATATTTTTGGTAATAAATTTAAGAAAATACTTATAAGGCATCATATGAGCCACTATATTAAGCACTTAGATTTTACAAAGAACTCAGGAGAGTAAAATAAAGTTATATGGGTAAAGTGTTTATCATTAGTGGCTAGCACATGGCTACCTTAAAATGAATGTTTTTAGATGCCCAGGCCCACTTCCTCATATCTAACCAACTTACAGGATTCCAGAGCCCTCTCCATGGTTTCAGCAAACTCCTAAAAGCTGACTACTTCTCCATGGCCCCCTTATTCTCTGAAGAATGTATCCTTTGTATCCCAGTTTGACTAATACAAAGTTCATTCCCACCTCTGACCTCCCAAGAAAGATCCTCCTTCAACCAATATTTGATATGTTACTTTCTTTCTTGCAGTTTTTCAGGGAATGGTTACCTAGCCCACAGTTCCTACCATTTTATTGTACCCAACCCCTATTTTTCTTCCTTCTCCTTCTTTTCTGGTGCCCCATGCAAATAAATCTTCTTTATCAAACAGGTAAATTCTGCTCGAAGGCACATCAAGTATAATCTGGTCTTCTGACCCAAACAGGTCTTCTTATTTTATTTTTTTGCCAACAGAGGATGATTCCTTCCTAAGAATAATTCACAAAGTAATAATAAATATCCTATATAATAAAAACCTAATACACTAAGTGTCCGACTGTTGGTTCGACCATTCAAACAGTCACTATGATGTGTACTGACCACCAGGGGGCAGACACTCCAACTCGTAGGTTAGCTTGCTGCTGGGGTCTGGCCTATCAAGACTGGGCGAGACAGGCCAGACATGCCCAAGAGCCCTCCCATGTTCCTTCCCAGCCCTGATCATGCACCTGTGGGGTCCCTCAGCCTGGCCTGCACCCACTTGCAAGCCAGGACCCCTTGGGGGATGTCGGAGAGCCAGTTGTGGGCCCAATCCCCACAGGCCAGGCTTAGGGACCCCACTGGTGCACAAATTTGTGCATTGGGCCTCTATTAATATAATAAAACAGCAATGCTTTATCCACCTAATTATATTACCTACTATTTGTATAATTATCACTATCATTAGTAGTAGCAGAACCTTCCATTTCTACTTCTGAATAGAACCACATGAAACCATCATAGATGGACTAATAGTAAGCCTGAGAGCTTATGCAGGGGGCAGGTTTCATCATACACTGCTAAAGTATAAGTGCTTCCTTTCATATAACTATGCATGATGTTTCCAAACATGACTTGAAATTTTTATTTGCAGTCATAGAAGTCAAAATGATTAACACTATGCCAACTGTTTTAGCTTTCCATTTGCTGTGTATCAAATCACCTCCTTTTATAGCAGCTTAAATCAGCACTCATTGTTAACTTGTTCTTGTAGGTCAGAGTTTGGATAGTGGTCAACTGGTTTTCTTTCTCAGGTTCTCACAAAGCTAAAATCAAGATATCATCTGAACTCTGAGGTCCTCTTCTAAATTCATGGGTTGTTTGCATATTTCATTTCCCTGTGGATGTATAGCTGGGGTCCCACTTTTCTTGCCAGCTGTCATCCAAGGCTTCAACTCCTAGAGGCCCCCCTTCATTCCTTATCATGAAGCTCCCGCAGGCAATTCACAATATGGCTTTTCACTATCTTCCTGGCCACCAGGAGCACATTTCTCTAATACTTCCTCTTATTAGGTCCTCTAATGAGGTCAAGCCTACCCAGGATAATCTCACTTTTAATATCCCATCATATTCACAGATTCTGTCCAACACAGGGAGGGAATTACCCAGGGCATGGAAATCCTGGGTCATATTAAATCCTACTTACCACACCAACTATCCTGAAACTACGTCCCACAGAGCAACCAATGAACCTGAATGAACCTCTTCCTCAGAGGCCACAGGATCAAGGTAAAGTATGAAGATCTCTCAAATGAAAGAGTACACTTGCACCTACTTTACAGTTTGGACTTCCTGACAATTTCTCTCTTTTTAAATGTATTTGAGTTACATTTATTAATAAAATTATGTAGGTTGTAAGTATATAATTCTATAATACATCATCTTTATATTGCAACTAGAGGCCTGATGCATGGATTTGTACACCAGTGGGGTCCCTGGGCCTGGCCTGTGCTCTCTCGCAATCTGGCAGCCCTGGTTTCAGATAGCTGATTTCAGTCTGATCCAGACAGGAGGTAACCTGATCCTGTGCATTGAGCATATGTCCCCTGGTGGTCAGTGCACATCATAGTGGCCAGTCCATTGGTCATTCAGTCGTTCAGTCACTTAGAATTTTATATATATAGATAAAATGTATGTTTACCACCTAAAGTCAAATTTCCTTCTGCCACCATATATTTGACCACATTTACTCTTAAAAAAAAAAATATTTTATTGATTTTTTACAGAGAAGAAGAGAGAGGGATAGAGAGTTAGAAACATCGATGAGAGAGATACATTGATCAGCTGCTTCCTGCACACTCCACACTGGGGATATCCCCACAACCAAGGTACATGCCCTTGACCAGAATCGAACCTGGGACCCTTCAGTAAACAGGCCGATGATCTAGCCACTGAGCCAAACCACTTAGGGCGACCCCATTTACTCTTTACCATCCCCTTTCACTCCCTTTCCTCTCTAGTAACCACCATACTGCTGTTTGTGTATATGCACCCCTATATTCACTTAGCATTATTCACAATGGCCAAGAAATGGAAACAACCAAAGTGTCCGTTGACAGATGATTGGATAAAGAAGATGTTGTACATATATACAATGGACTCAGCCATAAGAAAAGATGAGATACTGCCATTTGCAATGACAGAAATGGATATTGAGAATATAATGCTAAGTGAAATAAGTGAGAAAAAGTCAAGAATCGTATGATTTCACTCATATGTGGGACATAAAACTGAAAACAAAATGAATAAACAAGTCAGAAATACAAATACAGACACAGATAATTTTTAAATAAGTAGTTATCCAGGTAAATAAAAAGATTTAATAATCTTTTTGAACAGAATAATCACTTAGAGATCACCCCAGCATCAAAACCTCTTCTCGACATAGGGTGAGCAGCTGAAATGAGTAACACCCAGCCCGAATTGGCAAAGGAGATTCAGCTGGGAGATGGTTTAAAGGCAGGAAAGGCACAGGACTCCTGGAGAAAGGTAAAATCAAGGCTCTCTGAAGGATAATCTGCCAGAACTCTGAGCCTTAAGGATCAGAGGGAATCCACACGGCACCAGCTTGAGCTTGGGTCAGGTACAGTGGAAAGAAGGTATCAGAACTGCTGGTTGGCAGGGGATTCTAGATCTAGGTCCATAATCAGGAAAGGCTGAAGAGTGCCAGCAGGAGAGGAGCGCCTGGAGGTGCAGACCCTCTCGCCTTGTGGCCTGTGCCTTTCTTCATTGAGCCTAGTACATAGGACCTTTCAGATACAGACACTTACCGGTGGCTGGAGTGTGGAAGAAGGTGCAGAATTGTGGAATCTGGGGAGAGAGGGGGGTCCAGGAGAAGTGGCAACGAGTTTGGTGCTGAGTCATGCTTGAGCCTGGGACCTGGGCAGCCATTTTGTCCTGAAGAGATAGCCCCTCCTTCCAGTATCCAGGCAACTAATTCAGCCACAACCAGAGTCCATCTTGAATGGCGCAAAGGATTAAAAAAAAAACAAAAAACCTAAATAGTCCCTGAGAGCACAAAGGGACTGGCCTAAAGAGAGACTTTCAGTCCCAGTAATCTGAACCTGAGAAACACTACAGTACAGAAGACTGGGATCTTAAGCCAGCTAAAAGAACACTACACTTTTTCATTTTTCTTTTTTTCTTTTTATTATTTTGTTATATTTTTTCTTTGTTTTCCTGTTTTTGTTTGTTGCTTTATTTTCTATTTCTTTTCACATTATTTTTCCATCACTCTATTCTATTTTATTTTTATTTGCTATCTTTATACCACTTTTGAAATCAATTTTTTTTGTAAATTTATTATTGTTATTTTCTCTCATTCTCTTTCCTCTTATCCACCCATCTCCTTTCTACTTCCTTAATACTATATTGAGATCCTCCCCATATTCACCCAATTTTTAACCTCATCTTCTATATATAAACTCAGCATCTACAGATTCTGCCCCCACCCTCTTTGCTGTGTTTGTATTTTTTTGTTGTTTGTTTTGTTTGTTTGTTTATCTATTGGTTCTGTGGTGTGAGGATATATATATATATATATATATATATATATATATATATATATATTCTCCTTTTCTTCCTTTTTCTTTTCTCTCTTATCTTTTTCTCCCTGATATCATTTATGCTCTCTTTTCTCACCCCTAATTCTCTTTTCTCAAGTGGTCACTTATAGTGGGGTTATTATTGTTGTGAATACATTCATGCTTTGGTTCCTTTGTGTTGTGTCTTGTTGAGGTGAATTTTATCCTGTCTGGTCAGGTGCTAGAGAGTTAACCTCATAACCAGACACCTGGAGAGGAAACTCCATCCACAAAAGGGTCAGTAACACCCCAGATCCAACTACAGAGGCAAGAAGAAGGCAGCAGTGAGGGAGACAGTGTGAGTCAGTGAGGGACCAAAAGAGGGGTGTGTGGCCATGTGGGATGTGGGTGTGTATATGTGAGTGAGGCATAGATAGATCCCACAGGACCTTCGGGGTCAGGCTAAATGGGCTCACCTAACTAGGCAGCCTCTGCTACCATTGTAAACAGTTCTGGAAGGCCAGCTCATCCTCAGAGGCCTAGCATTTTTAAGGGGAAAGCTGCTGTAACTGAGAGCCGGGCTTCACCCCCACCCATGGTGCCCTCAGATAACACCTGGGACTCTACAGACACCCCTGCCAGGGACTTGCTACCTTGGCTGTAGTCCCACGGTCAAAAAGTCTCCATCCACCCTGGGCACAGGCTCCTGTGAGTTCTGAAGCATACTCTCCTCTGATGGGCCCAACGCCTTAGTCCAGGACACTGCAACCACACAAGCAGCAGAAATGTGAGCAGCCCACTCCTGTACAAGGAGCAGCAGCCCTGTGAGCAGCCTGCCTCAGGCCTAAGAGCAGAAGCCTCACATGGCCTGCCCCTATCCAAGGAGCAGCAGCTGTGTTAGTGGCCCGCTCCCCCATCCGAGGAGCAGCAACCACACGAGCAGCCTGACCACAATTGATGAGCAGCAGCCCATGCAGCCTGCCCCCATCTGAGGAGCACCAGCTGCACAGCCCACACCCTGCTCCTGTCTAAGAAGCAGTAAGTGTGTGAGAAACCTGCCCCCATCTGAGGCGCAATAGCTGCATGAGCAGCCTGCCCCCATACATGAAGCAGCAGCAGTGTGAGCACCCCATAGCCATATGAAGAACAGCAGGGCCACAAGTAGCCCGCCCCAGTGCAAGGAGCAGCAGCCACACGAGAAAACTGCCCACATCTGAGGAGTGGCAGACCTGTGCAGCACACACTGGCCAAGAAGCAGCAGCCACACACAGCCTGCACCTGTCTGATGAGCAGTAGCTGGGTGAGCATCATGCTCCCAACCAAGGAGCAGCAGTCTCACATGCATCTCACTCCTGCCCGAGGAGCAGCAGCCACGCAAGCAGCCCATCCTCCATCTGAGAAGCAGCAGCTTCACGAGCAGTCTACACCCGTATGAGAAGCAACCTGCCCTTGTCCAAAGAGCAGCAGCCTCATAAGCAGGCCACCCCATCTGAGAAACAGCAGCAGCGGGCAGCCAGCCCTGATCCAAGGAGTAGCATCCACGTGAGCAGTCCGTGCCCATCCAAGGAGCAGAAGCCTCGTGAATAGCCCACTCCTGTCCAAGGAGCAGCAGTCATGCTCAACCTGCCCCCATCTGGGGGAGGACAGCAACCTCGTGATCTAGTCCACCCTTGTCCAAGGAACAGCAGCTGTGCGAGCAGCCTCCCAATCGAGCCAGAGAAGACACCACTGCTGAGAATAACACCCACCAGAGGAGCAGCCACGACCACAACCACTTGAGGAGCAACTGCAGCCTGAAGAACCACTGCCATCCAAGGAGCAGCCCCTGCACAAATCGACATCTAGATCAGTCGGTGAGACCAAAAATGGGTAGACAAAAAACCATCAAATGAAATAAAAGGAATTGCCAGAAAAGTAGCTAAATGAAACAGAGGCATTCAATATGTCAGAAAAAGAATTCAGAATAAGGGTCCTACAATTCATAAACCAGATGGAAGAAAAAAATCAACAACTTATGTAAGCATCAAGAAAAACTGGATGAAAAAATCAATAACTTATGTAAGAAACAAGAAGAAATGAAGAATAATATAGCTGCAATAAAAAAAAAAAAAACACCATGGAAAGTTTCAACAGTAGACTAGGAGAAGCAGAGGACCAGATTAGAGAATTAGAAGACAGGGAAGCAAAACACACCCAAACTGAACTGCAACTGGAGAAAAAAATTAAGAGATAGGAGGAGAGCCTAAGGGAGCTACGAGACAACATGAAATGAAGCAATATATGAATGATAGGAGTGCCAAAACAACAGGAAGAGGAACAAGGGTTAGAAAACCTATTTGAAGAAATAATGTCAAAAAACTTCCCTAAGATGGGGAAGAAAAAGTCACACAAGTACAGAGAATCACAAACAAGATGAACCAAAAAGATCCACACCAAGACACATCATAATTACAATGGCAAATGTTCAGGACAAAGAGAGAATCCTAAAGGCTGTGAGAGAGAGACAGAAAGTTACATACAAAAGATCTCCATTTAGATTATCAAATAATTTCTCAACAGAAACACATCAGGCCAGAAAAGAATGGATGGAAATTTACAAAGTGATACAAAGCAAGGGACTGAATCCAAGCATACTCTATCCAGCAAGACAATCATACAAAATTGCAGGGGAAATAAGAAGCTTCACAGACAAAAAAAAAAAAAAAAAGGCTAAGGGAGTTTATCACCACCAAGCCAGCAATGCAAGAAATGCTAAAGGGACTGGTGTAAAAAGAAGAAATAAAAAGCTAAGGAAAAAAAAAGGCACAAAAAATAAAAATGGCTACATGCATGTACCTTTCGATAATAACTTTAAACATAAATGGACTAAATGCTCCAATCAAAAGATAATGAGTGGCTGAATGGATAAAAAAAACATAACCCATATATTTGCTGTCTACAAGAGACCCACCTCAGAATAAGGGACTCACACAGACTGAAAGTGAAGGGACGGAAAAATATCTTTCAGACAAATGGAAATGAAAAAAAAAGTTGGGGTAGCAATACCTATATAGGACAAAATAGACCTCAAAAGGAAGGCCATAACAGGAGATAAGGAAAGCCACTTCATAATACTAAAGGGATTGATAAAACAAGAGGATATAACCCTGATAAACATATATGAACCCAATGCAGGAGCACTCAAATATATTAAAAAAAAAAAAAAAAAAAACCTCCTGGAAAATATCAAGGGAAAAATCGACAATAATACAATCATAGTAGGGGACTTTGTACAGCACTGACATCCCTGGATAAATCCTCTAGACAAAAAATCAGCAAAGAAACAGCAATCCTAAATGACTCACTAGATCAGATAGACTTAATTGGCATCTTCAGAACATTTCACCCCAAAGCCGCAGAATATATGTTCTTCTCAAGTGTACATGGGACATTTTCAAAAATAACCACATACTGGGTCACAAGCAAAGTCTCCCCAAATTCAAGAAGATTGAAATCATACCAAGCATCTTCTCAGACAAAAATTGCATAATATTATAAATAAACTACAATAAAAACAATCTAAAACATTCAAACACTTGGAAGCTGAATAGCATGTTATTAAATATTGATTGAGTTACCGATGAAATCAAAGAAAAAATTAAAAACATCCTGGAAACTAATGACAATGAACACACAACAATCCAAAACCTGTGGGTCACAATAAAAGCAGTCCTGAGAGGGAAGTTAATAGCTCTACAGGCCTACCTCAAAAAAACAAAACAAGAAAAAATGGAAGTAAATCATCTAACTCTACAACTGAAAGAATTAGAAAGACAGCAAAAAGGAACGCTCAGAGTGAGCAGAAGGAAGGAGATAATAAAGATTAGAGCAGAAATAAATGATATATGTATATATAGCTGGTTCCTTAAAAGGATAAACAAGATTGATGAACCTTCTGCCAGGCTCACCAAGAAGCAAACAGAGAGGACCCAAATAAACAAAATCAGAAATGAAAGAGGAGAAATAACAAAAGACCCCACAGAAATACAAATGATGGTTAAAAAATACTATGAACAACTCTTCTCCAACAAACTAGACAACCTGGAGGAAATGGACATATTTCTAGAAAAATACAACCTTCCAAAACTCAATCAGGAAGAATCTAAAAATCTCAATAGGCCAATAACTATGGAAGAAATTGAAGCGGTAATCAAAAAGCTTCCAGCAAACAAAAGCCCGGGGCCAGATGGCTTCACAGGGGAGTTTTACCAAACATTCAAGGAAGAATTAAAACTATCCTCCTCTGACTATTCCAAAAAATTCAAGAGGAAGGAACATTTCCAACCTCATTCTATGAAGCCAGCATCACCCTACTACCAAAACCAGATAAAGACAACACAATGAAAGAGAATTACAGGCCAATATCCCTCATGAACATAGATGCCAAAATTCTCAACAAAAAACTTACCAAATCAGATCCAGCAGTACATCAGAAAGATCATACACCATGACCAAGTAGGATTTATCCCAGGGATGCAAATCATAAATGTGATACATCACATACAGAAATTGAGAGAGAAAAAAACACAGTCATATCAATTGATGCAGAAAAAGCATTTGACAAAATTTTTGAAAAATATTTTTGAAAAAAATTTTAAGCAAGGTGGAAATAGAAGAATCATACCTCAACATAATAAAAGCCATATATGACAAACCCACAGCCAACATCATACTCAATGGGCAAAAACTAAAACCATTTCCCTTAAGAACAGGAATAAGCCAGGGATGCCCACTCTCACCACTCCTGTTTGACATAGTACTTGAAGTATTAGCCATTGTGATTAGACAAGAAGAAGATATAAAAGGCATCCAAATTGGAAAAGAAGAAGTAAAACTCTCCTTATTTGCAGATGACATGATATTGTACATAAAAAAATCCATCAAAAATATATTAGACTTCATAAATGAATTTGGCAATGTAGCAGGATACAAAATTAATGCCAAGAAATCTATGGCATTTCTATATACCAATAGTGAACTTGCAGAAAGAGAGACTAAAAAGGCAACCCCATTTACCATCACAACAAAAAAATTAAGATACCCAGGAATAAACTTAACTACACAGGTAAAAGACCTCTACTCAGAAAACTACAGGACATTGAAAAAAGATAGAAGAAAATATAAACAGATGGAAGAACATACCATGTTCATGGATTGGGAGAATCAATATTATTAAAATGTCCTTAGTACCCAAAGCAATCTATAAATTCAATGCACTCCCCATTAAAATACCAATGGCATATTTTATAGACCTAGAACGATCTCTCCAAAAATGCATCTGGAATAAAAAGAGACTCCGAATAGCTACAGAAATCCTGAGAAAGAAGAACAAAGTAGGTGGGATCTCAATACCAGATAACAAGCTATATTACAAAGCCACTGTTCTCAAAACGGCCTGATATTGGCACAAGAACAGACATATAGATTAATAGAATAGAATAGAGAACCCAGAAATCGACCCAAATCAATATGCTCAAATAATATTTGACAAAGGAGGCAAGAACATATAATGGAGTAAAGACAGTCTCTTCAATAAATGGTGTTGGGAAAATTGGACAGATACATGCAAAAAAATGAAACTAGACCACCAACTTACACCATACTCAAAAATAAACTCAAAATGGATAAAGGACTTCAATGTAAGACAGGAAACCATAAAAATACTAGAGGAATAGAAAGGCAACAAAATCGCAGACATATGCTGAAGCAATTTCTTCACCAATATAGATACTAGGGCATTGGAAACTAAAGAGAAATAAACAAATGGAACTACATCAAAATAAAAAGCTTCTGCACAGCAAAAGAAACAATAAAAAAAAACAAGAAAACCCACTACATGGAAGAACATATTTGCCAATGATATCACTGATAAGGGTTTTATCTCCATCATTTATCTCCAACATTTATTTATAGAGGTGTAGCCACTATGGAAGACAGTACAGAGTTTCCTCAAAAAGTTAAAAATGCAACTCCCATTTGACCCAGTGATCCCACTCCTAGGTATATATCCCAAGAAATCAGAAAACCAATCAGAAAGGATCCATGCATCCCTATGTTCATAGCAGCACAATTCATCATAGCTAAGATTTGGAAACAGCCTAAGTGCCCATCAGCAGATGGATGGATTAGAAAACTGTGGTACATCTATACAATGAATACTATGCTGCTGTAAAAAAGAAGGAATTTTTACCATTTGCAATGGCATGGATGGAACTGGAAAGCATTATGCTAAGATAAATAAGTCAGTCAATGAAAGAAAAATACCACATGATCTCACTCATTTATGGTTAATAAAGACCATTATAAACTGATGAACAAAAATAGTTACAGAGGCACAGCAGCATGAAACAGACTGTCAAACTACAGCGGGAAGGCCAGGGAGGGTTGGGGGTGGGTAAGAGATCAATCAAAGGACTTGTATGCATGCATATAAGCATAACCAATGGACACAAGACACTGGGGGGTAGGGGAGGCCAGGAGAAGGTCAACGGGGGGATGCGGGGGGGAGGAGACATATCTAATACTCTTTGTAATACTTTAAGCAATAAAACAAAATTCAAAAAACTTCTGTCACTAATATTTCATGATTTTATAAGAAATAAATTCAAATCAATCATAGAGCCTAGAATGTTTGATAAAGTAGAAAGACAAATTTACTTTTAATCACAAATACTGAATGTAAGTTTTAAAGAATGATAGTGGGTTTTCATAAAGGTAATAAAGTGGGATTGTAATTATAGTTATTGCTCCATATATTGTGACTATATTAATTAACATAGCCTGTTTCACCTAATATGCAGCTGTCATATGATAAATGTACTTCTCTTCTCTATCCTATTAATACAAGAATACCACTAGCAAAGTATACCTTTGCCATTTTGCATTAGGAATACAACAAAACTTTCTTATACAATCCCATGCTGCACCACTCTAGTCCACAATATTGAATTCATAATACAGACAGGTTCTAGAAGCAGAAAATAGCAGTTATCCCAGACAACAAGAAAACGTGTGGCAGAAATCAAGAAATAAATCTCATGGAAATACATGATCTTGCCAGCTCAGTAAAGTTTTCAAGGGTATAATGGCTTAAAGAATATCAGCATATTTCTTCCACAGTGAATAACAAGTTGCCAGATCCTATAGAACCAACCACTAAGGAAAATTAAGAATCTAGCTAGCTAGCCACTCTGACTTTAGAATTGACATTCATCAATGACCCACTCTCTCCTTTTTTTTTTTTTTAGCTGTCAATTTTGAGGAGACCAAAGCAAAACAAACCTTTAAAAAAGGTGCACAACATAGAGTACAAGTTGCTCTATTTTTAGTTTTGATGATCAGACCATCAGATGGTATGTGAAATATCTTTACATATTGGATGCTATATGGAGACTTTGACAAGTTTTAATGAAAGAATCACAGCAGAGCCTCTATGTGTTTTAAGGTACAGTCATAAATAAGCAAATAACTATTTGTTTTTGAGAGATCATCCAATTTATTCTACAAACTATAGGACAAAGTTTCTTTTTCTAAATATATTTCATTGTTGACAAAATATAGATATAACTATTTTTAAAAATAGCTCTTAGTTTCCCACTGATCTCTTATGAAACTGAAGGCCTGATCATGGGATTCTAAATAACCATACAACTTCATCTTCCACTCCTGAATTGAGAGTTGTCTAATTAACTGTACTGTTATGACAGGCATCTCAAAAAGCAGTCCTTCCCCATAAGCCAGTGAACACAATCTATATGAGTTCATATTCTGAATGCACAAACTGTTGATCACTCTGCTCACATAACCCAGTATATATGCCTGCTCCTGATGCTTTTTTGCTTCTCACTCACTTCATACTCATGTGCTCCTGAGAAGTTCCTTTTCACTAACTAAAGATGAAACGTCTCTAGCTTCTATGAGACATGCAGGGACCATGCTGAAGTGGACTGTGAAAGTGTTGTAGGTTCATTCAGGGATGGAGTTAGAAATCAATGAAGAATAATAGTCCACAGCTGGCTGAGATGAAACACTGTGCATCACTTTCTATTTTTGTCTGGGAGACACAGCCCAAGGTTAGGATCTACATCGCAATTTCTGGGTTGTCTCGTCAAGTAATTGGAGTCATGGAAGAAATGAAATTGGAATTTGATGATCAAGAAGTGCAAAGGAAAAGTTGGGAGAGATATTTTGGAATGGGACCATGTTCTGAGGTTATCTGTATCCCATATAAATGCTAACCAGAAGGCTCCCTGAAGAAGAGGTTATTAACCAGATGGGCAGGAAGCAGGATAATTCCTTCCATACATGTTAATTGTTCTTGCTCAACCAGCTCAGCGCTTTGGTGGCAGTAAATGAGGCTGTGCATGGGAGGTCAACAACACGAACTTAACAGCTACAGGACTAGTCTGGATCTCACCTCTGTAGGTGGTCCAACTTGCCAAGTACAGGATCCATCCCCACTGTGATGCAGTACCTTGAAAGAAACTATCTTTGTAAGCTATTACACATCTGGCACACATAGCTAATGATAAAATGTGTATAACACACTCCAGCAAACAGACAAGGACACTTGGTGCCAAAGCTAAGGGGATCATTGTAACAACACAGCAATAACCCAATTATGGTCCATAAAAGTGCCATGGCAAACCAGTTGTAAAGCATGGTATTATTAACAGGATCAGACAGATTGAACACATTGTCTAGTTTCACTGTGGAAGACTGAGCAGTTGTTCTCACTGACACGGAAACTTGTTTGACATTTAGGTTTACTTTTATTGCTTAGCACAGTGGTTCTCAACCTTCCTTAATGCCATGAACCTTTAATACAGTTCCTCATGTATTATCATGTATTAATACAGTAACCCCCAACCATAAAATTATTTTCATTGCTACTTCATAACTGTAATTTTGCTACTGTTATCAATTGTAATATAAATATCTGATATGTAGGATGTATTTAAGTGACCCCTGGAAATTATAGCAGAATTTGCTAGAGTTTTCTTATTGAAAGGATTTCTTGCTGGATAAACAGCTCTTTCCTGGAAGTAGAATTTATAGCCTTATAGTATACCTGAGAATAGAAAGTTTCTTCTGTATCAAGAAATGTTTTTCCCGCATTATAAAAATTTATAGCTGGTGCATCTTCCCCATTCCAAAACAAATGATGGAAGCTCACTTCTGCAATGACCCGGTACTTTCTATCTAACAAACTCTCTATCGATAACAACTATAAAGCATTGGCAAAGAACATTGTGCAGTGACAAAGCAAGCACCAGAAAGCAAGAGGGGGAGCAAGGGGGGAGGGTGGAGAGAGATGAAATGAGAGGGAAAGAGGGAGGGAGGGAGGGAGATAGGGAGGGAGGGAGGGAAGGAATATAAATATAAATCACCTGGAGAAATATCCAGGGCACCATTACAATACTCTTATGAGCAATTCAAAAATAAAATAATAAATAACTTAGTTGAGGATAGGATTCAAATGCAGGCAGTCTAAGTCAAGAATCTGCCCTTGAACTCCACAGTATCATTTCCTCAAAAATAATCAAGGTATATAAACACGATGGTGTTTCAAGGTTTGTAATGAAGCAGAGCTTCAGTGTGATGAACTTAGTATGTCTTTTTGGAAATCCACTAGCTTATTAATAGCTAATGCTATCCAAAATCTTAAGGTTCTTCATCTCTGATTGTTAAAGAAGTTTTAGAATAAAAAATTACCTAATTTTTCAAAATTAAGACATTATCAATATAGAAATTACCAATTAGAATTTCTCTTTAAATTCTGAGTACTTTCCCTTTAGAAGACTAAATGTATTGGCAGATATAGAGTATTAGATAACTAAAATCATAAGCTATTTATACGTTTCAAGATGTTTTCATATCAATATTTTATTTTATCATCCTAACAATTATGTGAGGCAGGCATCTCTGTTATTAGACCCTTTTATAGACCATGAAACAGAGGTCCACAGAAGTAGCCTCATGATTGATGATAGTCAGAATTTCAGCTATTCTTAAGCTGCGATCTGAGCAACTACACTTTCTATCTCTTAAATTTATCATAAATAGTAACAAATATTCTTAACCAGAAAATACCTTCTACAAATATTGACATCATTAACCAGGGACTACTCCTCTGCCAACTGCTGGGTTCAAATCTCCTACGTATGCGTACGGTGTCAAGCAACCTACAGATTTACAGTGTGAGGAAGAGTGTCGGGTGTGGAGGTATATATTGGGGTTGTCATGAATGAGTCTTACCTTACTCCAGCTACAGTGCATAAGGTAAATTTGTAAGAAGAGGCATCTCTAGTTCTGAGGTGAACTTGCCATGGTGAATACAAAATTTCTCTTGAAATTAACTTGAATTTGTTACCTAAGGCAACTTAAATGGTCCTGGTCAAAACACAAAAGGGTTCAGACTCTTCCTCTTTGATTAAAAGACTAAGACTCAAAAAATACAACTTACTAGTAAGTGCTGTCCCACATCTATAATTAACAAAAGATGAAAAAAAGTAGTGTTTTTACAAGTCTTTAAAGAATGCTACTTAGCTACATCCGACACTAAAGAAGTAATTTTCTCACATCAAAGTATAAAAACATAAATCCAGGTAATTGCTAAGTAATTACTAGCAGCCAATCTCTGCCTCATTTGTCAGTGAAATAGAAAATAACTAAAAACATAATACTCATCACTGAAGAAATAAACTGCTCACCATATATAAAGATAATGTTAGTCTCCACCACTGAATATATATGTACCCATTCTGAGATGTAGTTTTATTTGGTAATAGAGATTATGGCTCTACTCTGTCATCATGTTCCTATTTTTCTGGGACAATGGAAATAATGTGTAAGGGATATAGGCAAGGCCAGGAATTCAAGCAGTGTTCATAGAAGAGATTCTAGTCATTTGTTCATCAGAGTAGACAGTCTTATTTGCATCTGGTGTTAATTAATTCCAAATTTCATTTTTCATAAAAGGAATAAAGGACAAATAGAAAGAAGAGCCAGAGGAACTGCAAGGGAGAGGAAAGAAGGGGATGAAGTAATTCTTTAATAGAGCAGCTAGGATACTTTGTTTAATCATATGTGTTTATCAGATAACACAGAGACTGTCTAAATGAGAAAAACAACATATTAACATTGCAGGTCTTTCTAATTTACCACTCCCTTCCAAAACAGTTATAAATTCACAAGGAGGAAGGCCACTAAGTAATGTTTATATCTGGACAAATTATAAAAATAGTTCTCCTTTATGGTCCATCAATGATCAACTCATCTTTATCTCCTTGAATAAGAAAGCCAAAAACAGAGTGCTAGGGCTGATCAACTGACACCACCAAGCAAGAGGTCAGGAGGGGAGAGAAGGAAAAGAGAGAAGAAAGGAAGATAGAGGGAGGAAGGGAAGGGAAAAAAAACCAAGGACCTTTGTTATGCTTGCCACCAAGAAAACACTGAATAAAGAGAGTCAGCCCACTCAGGTGATCAATTAGTCGGTTTTTTCCTATAAATTAGTCAAATAGGCTCAGTCTTCAATTATTGATTTAGCCAATCTTGCTTTAAAAAACAACAAAATCACAAGGGCCATTCTGTTATGATTCTTTACCAAAAAATCACTAGCTATAATCAAACAATTAAGGAATATTATCTAATCTAATAAGAGAGTAATATGCAAATTAACCATCACTCTGAGACACCCAAGCCATGCCAACCAGCCAAGCCATGCCTACCAGCCAATAAGAGTGACTGTATGCCAATTAACTCAGCCAAGATGGCGGCCTGCAGCTACGGAGATAGAGCAAACAGGAGGCTTCCATTGCACCAGCCATGGAGGAAATTGCCTGCCTAGGCCACTCCAGGCAATAATGTTTCAATTATAGAAGCAATGAAGCTAGAGCAAACAGGAGGCCAGTGATGGAGGAAATTGACTGCCTAGGCCGGCTATGGCCTCCACTCAAGGCAACAATGTTTCAATTATAGAAGCCACAGAGCTGAAGCAAACAGGAGGCTTCATTGCCTGCCTAGGCCTCCACTCAAGGCAACAAAGTTTCAATTATAGAAGATAAATAAACCCCAGAAACCTAATTCCAGCTAGCCTTGCTGGGACGTTGGGTCAATGGGATCTGTGGGCAACCTGAAAACAGTCCTCAGCCCCTCACCCAGGCTGGCTACACCCCCATAGGGTGAGGGTCCCCATGGGGGTGTAGCCTGCAAACAGCCATCAGCCCCTCACCCAGGCTGGCCAGGCACACTAGCAGGTGGACATCTCCTGAGGGGTCCCAGACTGTGAGAGGGCACATGCCGGGCTGAGGGAACACCCAAGTGCACAAATTTTCGTGCACCAGGACCCTAGTGAACTTAATAATAATTTAAAAAGCTGACAGAAATGCTACCTGAAATATAACCTAATTATTTTTGATAAAACCTAAACTTGCAATATAGAAGGAGTCACCAGCACCAGAAATAAAGAAGGAACTCAAAACCTTCCTTGAAGTATAAGCCACATTAAACAGCCAGGTAAGGAGGAGGTTATGACTGGGTGGGAGGACTTTTCATTGAGGAAGGGGAATAGTAACCTCTCCGTTAAAGAGGATCACAGATTTTAACACACAAAGGAGCATAAGTGAAAAGGACTGGGGCACAGAGACTCCTGGATAAAGTCAGGATCACTAAAAGAGTGACCAATTGTAGACAGGAGACTACTCAATATTTTTCCATTAGCTTAGAGAGAAAATAAGAGTTTTCTCAACCATGAATGCTGATATGACAAAACCTCCTGCTAGCTTCCCATGTCACAGCTGTAAATGCAACTATTAGACCTGAACCCCAGCTGGTTAAGTGAAATGCAACAGTCAAGGAAAGACAAATGTCATATGATCTCACTTATATGTGGATTCTAATGAACAAAATAAACTGACAAATAAAATAAAAACAAAGGCATGGATACATGGAACAGACTGATAGCTGTCAGAGGAGAGGGGAGATGGGGAAGGGGGTCTTGGATGAAAAAAGGTGGAGGGATTAAGCAAACACACATCACACACACACACACACACACACACACACACTCACAAAACATATAGACATGGCGATAGCCAAAAAGAAAGGGGCTTGGGGGTTAAGTGGAGGTGGAGGTGGGCAAAAACAGGGAGGAATGGGGACAGAAATAGACTTTCTTGGTGTAATGGGCACATGCTGCAGTGTGCGGATGATGTTTTACTGGGTTGTACACTTGAAACCTGTATGGTTTTGTGAACAGTGTCACCCCAATAAATTCAATTTAAAATAAGTAAATGATTGCCATTTGGACTCTCTCTCTCTCTCTCTCTCTCTCTCTCTCTCTCTCTCTCTCACACACACACACACACACACACACACACACACACACTTTTCCTAGAGTTCTCTGTGCTGCCCTATAATGCTAGAATGCAATGGGCAATAGAAGGACTGTCCCGGTGCTGCTATCCCCATACATTCTCCCCACCGTGCACTGCTCCAGCTCCAGTACTGTATGTGTATGCTGCCTGGCCATTTGTCCTTGTCAGCCTAATGATCTCTCAACTTCTAACCTATTACATTAAAAACAAGTGAGTAAATGTCTTTCTTGTTCAAGTCACTGCATTATGGGGCCTCCGTGCAGCCCCTCAACCTATATCCCAATCAATACAAAGCCTATACTCCCCAAGACCACTCCCAGGTTCACTCACTCACTGGAAGGACTCACAGGACTCAGCCTACGGTAGTGCCCATGGATACGATTTCTTACAGTGAGAGAATACAAAGGAAAATCAGTAAAGGGAAAAGGCAATTGGGGTGAAGTTCAGAAAAAAACAAGAAGCAAACTTCCAAGAGTCTTCTGCCACTGGAGTCACACACACACACACACACACACACACACACACACACACACACTTAATCCCCCCAGCCATGAGTTGTGATATCACACAGGAAATGTGGTCTACATTAGAGACTCAGTACTCAAAGTTTTTAATTGGGGGCTAGTTGTGCAGGCCACCTCTGCTTGGCACAAACCAAACCTCAAGATTCCCAGAAAGCAAGGTGGTTAGCATCAGCCACGTTGTTTGTACAGTTTAGGGACAGGGAGCCTCTCTTATCTCTTCTGAGGATGGTGGGAACCTCTTGAAATCCAAGTTCTCAGATACCAGCCAAGGACAAACCTTGCAGGCAGACCTTTCTAAGGACAGCAATCTTAGGATTGCTATGTTAACCCTTTTGTGCCCATAGTCCCTGACAAATATTGTATACAGAACTAGTAAAAATATAAAAAACATTCACAACAATAATTCATACCAAAATTTGTGAATTAATAACCCTCACATAGGGAAGAGGTGAAAGGCATGGGTCGTGGAACATTATATCCATAATGTTTCATATTTTTAAAACAGAGTTCCAAAGCAAGTATATGAAAATACTGATAGTTGCTTCACTTTATCTACATAAAGCATGTCCTCTCATTTCATTCTCGAAATAACCCAATGAGGAAGACACTAATTCCCCTTCACTTTACATGTGCAGAAACTGAGGCACAGAGAGTTGAAGTACTGTCTGAGGTGGAGTCCAGATTCACCCAGGCAGCTTTGATCCAAAGCCTGTATTTTTAACTGTACTTATTTCATCCACTTCATTTCCTATTATCTCATACTTTATGAAAACATAATATTCAACCAAAAATAACTACATTTCCTATACCGATTACTCATAATGTTGGCAAAGCTGATGTTATACAGGAGGGAGCAACAGGCTACGCTTCTCCTGTGAGGGAAAGGAAGGCTGCAGCACATTTCTCCCACAGCAGCATTCCAAAGCACGAACACCTGTCTGGGAAAGCGCTTCACTGCCTAAGCTGCTCTATAAATATCTGAAAGCTATTTTTAAAAAATAACTGTTCCTGAAAATTGCCACACTTTCTTAACTTCCCCCATGATGATCCCTTTTTCCTGGGCTCCTAGAAAAAAATGAAATTCTGGCCAAAAAAATTTTAAGCTCCTTTTATGTCCGGGGCAATGGAAAAAATCACTATGAGCTCACATTTTTAAACAGCTGACTGCCTTAAAAAAATTGTGATGACCGAATTAGGCATCTTCCTTCCCTTTGCAGTCTCTGCTCATCAGACCACATCCATGGCTCTGTGCTCCCTTGCGGGTACCACCATTTACATGGGAGACGTGAAACACAGGGTCAGGGAAGTTACAGAAAATAAAAACCTGTTTTCAGCAGCACTTTTCACTCCTCAATATGAAACAGTTTATTTTGTGTAACTTATCTCGTGTCCATTGCTAAAATGGGTGCTGGCCAAGCGAGGTTACAGGGTTGAGGAGCAGAGGAAGAGGGAAGGGGGAGCAGAGTATTCCTGGCGAAAGAAAGAGCATTTCCCAAGGCCCACATTGAAGAGAAGACTTCGCAGCCCAGGAGGCGAAATTTGAGTGCAGCTGGAGTGTGGACAGGGAAAGAGATTGGTCATGAAATAGGCCAGTCAGCCAAGAACATGAAGGTCTGACCATCCAAGGCATTGTGAGTAGAGGTGAGAAGGGGCTGGGGGAGACAGAGATGAAGGATGGGGAGGACCAGGGGGATAATGAGAAACCAAACTTCTGTGCCTACAGTGCGGATAAAGAACTAATTGCACCATTTGAAAATTGTCAGTATTCAACTATTCTGGACCTACCAACATGGCAGTTATCTATGACGGAATCTCTTTCAAACCTCACTAAAAGGAAGCAGCACTTCCTAAAAGGAACCTGTTTAATAATGCAGGTGAAGATACAAAACACAGCATGGTGATCACGAGGCTGTTGTTAAACACAGAAGCTGGACGCCATGTCCAGGCTGTTCCACATTACCTAGATGATCTAAAATCTTGGTTAAGGAGCTTAAGGGAACCTCAGGACACCTGACGACCTCTAAGCACCCAACACCACCTTACTTTTACAACCAGAAAAATGATGTATACTCACACCTTCACTCAAAAGCTGGGTTAGACCCGAGCTGGTTTGGTTCAGTGCATAAAGCATTGGTCTGCAGACTGAAGGGCCCTGGGTTCAATTCTGGTCAAGGGCAGGTACCTCTGTTGCAGGCTTGATCCACAGCCCAAGTCTGGGTGCATGTGGGAGGCAACCAATGATCATCCATCTCTCTCTCTCTCTCTCTCTCTCTCTCTTCTCCCCCCTCCCCGCTTCCACTCTCTCCAAAAATCAATGGAAAAATATTCTCGTGTGAGGATTAATAAACAAAAATTAAAAAAAAACTGTATGAGAAGCACGTTCCAGGTGCTAGGTCCTATGCTGAGCACCAGGAGTATAAAGGAGCTTTCCACCTAATTTGTCCATCTGGACGGTAGCTACCAGCTCCTTAGATCTCACTGCAAGAGGCAAAAGGGACCAGAACTATGTTTGCAACTCCCAGAGACCCAGGCCCTTTCCACAGCACCATGCTGCTCAGATTTCCTGAGCTTCACCAGGGACAGGCAGCTACAGCTAGGTCTCACCATGTCATCTAAGAACAAGAGGAGAAGCAACAAGGACAGAAAGGATTTCAGTGTCAAGCAGTAGTAGGTATACAGTTGTGAGTATGTGAAACAGAGTTTATTATTGTATTAGAGGCCCTCAGCCTGGCCAGTGAGGATTGGGCTAAAACCTGCAGTCCAATATCCCCCAAGGAGTCCCGGATGCGAGAGGGCACTCTGCAAAGTTGCTGTTGCTCAGCAGCTCCTGCGTTGAGCGTCTGGCCCCTGATGGTCAGTGCATGGCATAGCTATGGGTCACTTAGGCTTTGATATACCAGGTGCATGATGGCAACATCACACACTTCAAAACCAGTTAAAGACACGTTAAAAGATCTTGCCTGGGAAGTATTAACCCACCCGCTATATTCACCAGACCTTGCTCCTTCAGACTACCACTTGTTCCCATCGATGGCACACGCACTTTCTGAGCAGCACTTCAAAACATATGAAGAAGTGGAAAACTGGGTCTCTGAATGGTTTGCCTCAAAACAAGAAAAGTTCTATTGGGATGGTATCCACAAATTACCTGAAAGATGGGGGAAATGTGTAGCTAGCAATGGACATTACTTTGAATAAAGCACTTTTGATGTTTCTCTGGAAATTATCGTGTTTTCTTTGATTACAAAATCCATCATTATTAACCAGTACACCTCACTCATTACTATATTGTTTTCCATTTGAACAACTCTAAACCTACTTTTGGCTACCCCTGGATTTCTAAATCTGATTTCCCCAAGTATACCCTATGTATCACTGCTTATCCCACCACAAATTTCTTCTTGCCTTCCCACATCAGAAAAGTCCACCCCCTTGATCATATGATTATATCACAACATTATTTTGTACTAAAAATTCACTTTATTTGAAAATTCAAATTACCCTTATAGTTTTGTCTTTGCATGTCCCTATATTGGGCCCTTGGAAAGGTGTTAGCTAGGCTTAAAGCACATCACCAATTTTCTTCAAGAACAGTCTAAGAGGGGAAAAGAGTGGTAAAGGAAATAAAGAAAATGTTTTCATTGACTAAACCCTATTTACTCTGCACTATTTCAAAGATCAATGAAGACAGCTAACTTTACTTTGTTTCTAACAGTCTAAAGTAAAAAGGAAATACTTACTGATGTACTCTTTCTTGTCAAAAGATTGTGCCTAAAAAACATTCTACCTTCTATCCTTCAGATATTTAACAATGAAAATATTATTCCTCATCTCCTTTCCTTATTCCTAGTGATCTGGAGTTTTTAGGTTGGAATTGAAAACTACCATGAGATAAGATTCTTATAGACTCTGAAGGAGAATAAGCAGAACCTAAAATAAATACTCACTTTTTCTCCCAGGCTAATAATCTCTTCTCCAAAAGCCATATCATTTCCTTGGCATACATTTCCTAAGCTTGCAAATAAACTTCCCTCTTTGTTATTGTAATTTTTTTCAAGTACATAATACATGAAGGTATGATTATGTTTTATAAATTGAGCAACAGAAAAACAAGCAAATGTCTTCTCTCACTATCCCGTCTCCCAAATATGATCTCATTCCAAAAGACATAATGCAATTTGTTACCAATACCACCAATTTTGCCATGAAAGTCAAGAGCTAAATTTTTGTTACCCTGAAACATATTTCAATATATAATGACAAAATACAATCCTTTCCATATACAAAATATGTAAGTAAACTCTGAGCCAGGAAAATAAAAAGGATATAAAGATCATTTATTTCATAACAATAAAATAGTATACGCTTACTTTTTAAAATGTGTAGTACCTGCTGGATTAATGAAATAACAATCCAGGATAGGAAACAAGGCTAAGAACATCAACTCTTCACTTTTCATATATGACTAGGTAATATTATCAGCACAAGCCATGTAATAAGTTTTATGAATCTTTGTCTTTATTAAAACTAAATTGGGGGGATCTATTTTTTGAATAGTAGTAAATTAAAAGCAAACAGTCTAAACGGTCTATGTCTGGACATAAATACTAGCTCACACGTTTTTCATACTGATTTTCCCACAGGAAGAAACAGATTAAAGGGTGGATTACTTCAAGCACTATAAAGGTCTCTAGACTGACCCCACTCATAGAGGAAACTCTTTCAGAGGAATAATGCTATAAAGAACAGTGAAAGCCCAAGAAAATCCACATCTGAGTCCCTCAGAGGACCCTCATTCACAATCCCCATTGACTGCCCTGGCCTCTCTGAGGGAATTCAAAATAATTCACTGCCCACCATAACACTGAATTCACAGAGAGAGGGAGAAAGGCGATGACGCTGCTTTGCATCTGTGTGTTTTTATTTTTTTTACAGAAATGTTAAGGGGTTAATCTTCTACAAGTCCAGTCATGTGCTTTCACAAAGGGGCCAACAGTGGAAACGCAAAGCCTGCCACGACTCAGACGGAGGCCCTTTGTGTCTTCTCTTCTGAACTACGTCAGACAAAGGAGCTGCCTCAGTCCCAAGGCTTTGGCTCTTGCCTGAATTCTTTGAAGTTGGGGAAGCCACAATGATGTCATTGCTTCCGAAGGCCACTGCTGGCCGAGATAATGAAGATCTCTTCCCCAAAAGCCGTATCATTTCCTTGGCATACATTTCCTAAGCTTGAAAATATGTAAGTATTCTACTTGTTGGGAGGAGTGGTCATTTTTTTTTAATCTTCTGCATTACTGGAAAGAAAGCATTTTGGGACATTTTTCCCTCTCACCAAGCCATATCTTTTAAAGTTTAGCTAGTAGATACTATTAGACTAGAGCATTTTAGTTATATAATTAGGGGGGCCGGGGGAATTATACTTTTTTTATGGGTGATAGGTATGTTATTCAATAATATTTTCATATTAAAAGTCCAGTAGTTGGTAGGCAGAACACATAATTATTACATAATTTGTGATTCTTCCTTACCAAGAAATGTAAAAGTTGGAGGATTAACTAAGTGAATATCAGTACCATTCACTCAGACCAAGATATAAGGAGAAGCAAAGAGTAGTTTAGATATTGGAAGATAGTTAAGAAGAAGCTCAATGTTGGCTTTGTTGAGTTGGAAGTCTTTGTGGGATTATCAAGTGCAGGTAGGTAACAAGTGGTTGAATATACAGTGTCCAAAAGAGAAGAATGTGGGCAAAACACAACACTGTGCAATTTACCCTCAGATCACCAATGATACAAAACAGGAGAAAAGAAAAGGACAAAAACGGAACTTTAAGGAAGATCTGCATGAGAAAGCTCGATGAGAAAAAGTTAATAAAGAAGAAGGCCAAGAAGGAAATCCAAGTCAGAGTGAAGTCCTACAAGCCAAAGGAGTCATCTATCACCCCAGAAAGGTAAACTGAATACAATGCAAAATATAGCATCGTTTTCTCTTCAAGGGTTTTGTTATTCAATTTGCAAATAACCAAAATAACATGAGCTGAAAACAAGATTTCAATGAATTAAGGAATAAACACACAAAAGTGACCACCAAAGGGCAGACGCTCAATGCAGGGTGATCAGTGAGCTCCCACAGCCAATCTCCCACAGCTGGCCAAACTTTCCCAGTCCCTCCCCACTTCCCCCTCCCGGCATGCCCCGATCAGCCTAGCCTCAATTGGGACTGGGAGAGATGGCCCCCATTGGTCCTGATCGCTGACCAGGCCTAGGGACCCCACCCGTGCACAAATTCATGCACCGGGCCTCTAGTTATTATTATAAAACTAGAGGCCCAGTGCACGAATTTGTGCACAGGTGGGGTATGGCCAGCCTGGCCCGATGGAGACCCATTGGGCCACACTGGGTGGGAGGAGGGGCCCCAGGCAGTTGGCCAGCCAGCTCCACCCCTGATCAAGGTGGGGGGGCCAATGGGAGGCAGTTGGTAGGCTGGCCCCGCCCCAAATCAGGGTTTTGGGGCCAATGGGTGGCAGGGGCTGTGGGCAGTTGGTGGCTGGCCCTGCCCACAGTCAAGGTGTTGAGGGCTGATTTGGGCCCAGATCAGGCTGGTTGGGTGCTGCAATATGCATCATAGCCACCGGTTGTTCTGATCCTTTTGCCATTTCAGTCACTGGGCTTTTACATATATAGATAGTATATGACAATGTATAAAAATGAATTGAATTTATAAGAACCATGGAACTTCAGGGGAAAAACACTTTCATTGAAAACTTACACTCAAGCTGAATAATAAACATTAAGTAAAGGAGACAAGAAGATAATCCAGGTACAGAAA
Organism: Murina feae; assembly: GCA_004026665.1. NCBI lineage: Eukaryota > Metazoa > Chordata > Mammalia > Chiroptera > Vespertilionidae > Murina > Murina feae. Next base: position 47,139 of record PVJC01003550.1, read on the forward strand.
AGAGCCTGCATTTACAGAGATAATGACAGACAGAGGAGACAACTAGGAAGCCTATCGAACTACATTAAATGTCTCTCCCAAAACTACACATAACCAGGCAAGTTCTTTCATTTAAGTTCCATGAAGACAGATATATCACTTTTGAAGCACACTATGATGGCATATTTACAATTATTTCAAAAACAAATTTTAAAAATGATGTATATTTTTTAAAAATACTAAGTTAATATGTAAAGCAGAGATTTCAGCCCCACCCCTGAATCTTATGCTCAGAGATTAGGTATAAGGCATTCGGTTATGCATGTGACTTTAAAAGTTTAAAAGCTAAAAATGTAACGGTTGTAATGATCACAAACTACCTCACATCAAAGTGGCCATGTAAAAATGTTCTGCTCTACTCCTAAAACATGCTCACCTCCAGCCCCTCTTCCTTTTTAACACTGGAGTAGACACAGTAGCTGTCCTCATCACCTCTCACTGGACCACTACAGTCAAATCTAAAGTGCCTCCATTTTCTCACCCCTTTATTATATATTCTACCAGGGTGGAAGACAGGTCTTTCAAAACAGACATCACAATATATCACTTCTGTGAGCACAGTGTGTTTTTTGTTTGTTTTATTTTTAAATGTATAAGATATTTGTAAGATGGTATTAACTAGTCTTTCCTGAAGGAGAAAAGGAGTTATTTTGGCTGTGGTAAAAAATGAAAAGGGAAAGGTGTGAGAGCGAGTGAGCTGACTGCCCATTTTGCATAGGGCATGATAGCAATGAGGGAGGCAAACTTTCCATTTTATAAATGAGGCCGTGGTGCCTGGAGCTGTCCAAAATACCTAAAGTCACAGAGTTCATCAACAGCAAAGCCACTATTTGAATCCAGGTCTGTCAGGTTCCAAAACCTACACCAGAAAAGACTTAAGGATTTTCAGCAGAGAAAATATTTAAAGCCCTAAAAAAAATATGTATTTTGAAACTATGTAAAATAAAAGTAAATATGAGGGAAAGTAGACAACTGAATGATAAAAGAGAAAAGAGATCTCAAATAACTGATCAGAGATAAAAAGGAGGCTATAGTAAGTGTGGCAGAAGTCACAAGAAAAGAAAACTTAATGAAACAATATGCTATCAAATGCCATGAAGAGGTGCAAGGAAACAAGTGCTGAGAAAACAATATATTGAAAAAAATTTTAATGTTTTTATTTATTTTAGAGAGAGAGGAATGGAGAGGGAGAGAGAAAGATGGAAGCATTTATGAGAAACATCTAAAATGGCTGACTCTTACACACACAAACACAAATGCGCACACACACCCGACCAGGGATTGAGCCCATAACCTGGGCATGTGCCCTGACGGAATATAACCTGCAACTTCCCAGTGAATGGGACGATGCTCACTCACTGAGCTATACCGGCTGGGCTCTATTGAAATTTTTAAGTGTTTTTCAGTATCTGGGGAGAACTATTTATGGAAAGGGCTGAGGATCAGAGCCAAGCTAAGGGGGAGCTGGATAAGAGACTACGTGATAAGCAAAAACATAAGGAAAATCAAAATAATATATAATATGGAAGGAGCAACATATATGTTAAGAAAGGAGGAAAAAAACCAAATATATTCTTTACAGAAATTTGGCAATAATAGTGATGAAAACCAATATCTACAAAAGGGCAAAGGGCCCTAACTCAAACCATATATTTAAGAAGACAGAGAAGACCCCTATCATTCATCTGTACACTCGTCGTGTCTCCCACTGGGTTTATAAAGATGAAAAAATAAATACCCTTAGAATAAGAGGAAGAAAGAAATGTATGATAGATGCCATCGTGACTAAGTAAGCTCTACATCACCAATCTGCAGCACCCCAGTCTCTTCTGTGCTGTCCCATTCCTGAGTCTCACTCAACCACTGCCCTCTGATACAGCAACAAATTATGTTATGAAGGCCCCTCAGACCATCAGCAGGAAACTTCATTACATAGTCTGAGTTTGATAATCATCTGAGGTGAAAAGTGCTCTTATAGAATATCTTCCTTAGAATTTTCTCCTACAAATTATAGAGGATCTTTGACATTGTGGATTTTCTTGTATGTCACACTGGCTGTGTTATGTACGATTTCACTGTTTACCTTCCTGACAAATTTTAGTTGAAAGATCCTTTTGTTCACTTTTAAAAGTACTTGCAAAACCTGCATTTATCATCAAATTAAGAGTGTGGAGCATATTTTAAGTTATATTCCTTAGGCAAAGTACACTACTGAGTATCAAAATCATTCATTCATTCAATCAATCAATCAATCAATCAATGTTTACTGAAGACCTGTTCTGTATTAGGCTCTGTGCTAGACCTTGAATAAGCAGTGTTAAACAAAGAGAGAGAATTGGGATAATCCCATTTATTCTATGTCAAATAATTTTGGGGAGCTCAAATGAAATAAGGCTTATGAAAAAACTTTGAACACCATTAAATGAGATATACATCATGGTGAAAACCCACAATCTGTGCTCCCCTATGCAAGAACAATTAAATTTAAATTCACTAAAATGAAATAAAATTAAACATTCAGTTCCTCAGTCCACTAGTCACATCTCAAAGGCTATATATGGCTAGTGCTTATCATACTGAACCATAGTAATGTAGCACATTCTCATTATCACAGAAAATTCTATTGGAGAACAATTTCCTGGAAGATGAAAGTACAGACACCAGAGAGAGCATATACATGATACTAAAAGAAGAAAACCCAAGTGATGCTATGATGAAAACATAACAAATGACATGCTAAAGAAAATATGGTGGATGACTCTTACATGAGTATAAAATTACCATGAAGGGAAAACATAATTATGATAAAAGAGTAGTAAGACGTAAATTTTACTGAGTTCTTAGTAAGTACCAGGAACTAATGCTAAATGCTTTGCATCAATATCAGAATAATCCTTTAAAGTAAGTACTACTTTTATTTATTATTTTTTTCTTTGCCTTGTAAATGAGAAAATGGAGGGACTGATCCATAAGTAATTTGACCTAAGTCACAAAGCTACTTAAAAGTAAGCCTCTGGGCTACAGCTATATTAAAGGGGGAAAATATTCACCCCATCAATAACAACTTACAGTGAATCAATCTGATTGAATTAGTAATTATGTAACAATAAATCTTGAGATAGTATTTCTACAAGCACCTTTTACATTTTTACTAGTAGTACTAATAGCAATTAATACTAGGGATCCAGCCTAAGCTGGCAGTCAGACATCCCTCTAGCCGTCAGGGGCTCTTGCAGTCCAGGACCACTTGCTCCTTACTGCCTGCCTATAGTGGAGGGGGAGAGGCTCCCACCACAGCCACTGCATTCACCAGCCAGCCATGAGCCTGGCTTTTGGCAGAGCAGCACTCCCCCTGTGGAAGCGCCAGGGGGAAGCTCCTGTGTTGAGCATCTGCCCCCTGGTGGTCGGTGCACTTCATAGGGATGAGTCATTCCACCGTTGGGTCAATTTGCATTATTAGGCTTTTATTATATAGAACTAGAGGCCCGGTGCACAAAAATTTGTGCACTTGAGGGCGTCCCTCTGCCTGGCCTGTGCCCTTTCGCAATCTGGGACTCTCAGGAGATGTCCACCTGCTGGCCTAGGCCCACTCCCCAGGGAATCGGGCCTAAGCTGGCAGTCAGACATCCCTCTGGCAGAAGGGGGGGCCAGGCTGGGTGAGTGGCTGATGGCTGTTTGCAGTGAGGCTGGCTGGAAGCAGATATCTGGAATGTATTTATCTTCTATAATTGAAATTTTGTTGCTTTAATCAGAGCCCAGGTCACGTTTCCCTTGACAACCCAGGGTCCCAGCGCTTCCTTGAGCCCAAGACAGCTGGAAGCAAGTATCTGAGGTTTATTTATCTTCTACAATTGAAACTTTGTTGCCTTGAGCGGAGGCCACAACCGGCCAAGGCAGGCAGGAACCTTAGCTTCCTCCATCGCAGGGGCAAGCCTCCTGCTTGTTCTAGCTTCGCGGCTGCTGGCTGCCATCTTGGCTGGGTTAATTTGCATATCTTCGCTCTGATTAGCTGGTGGGCATGCCAATTGGCTGGTGGGTGTGACTTAGGTGTAGCAGAGTGACAGCAATTAGCATATTACTCTTTTATTAGATTAGGTGGTTTAATTTTAATTGTATGTTTCTTCACCAACCTTTATTGAAGTATACCACACTCTGATGAGAGAGCATACATTGAGGATCTAATAAAAATAAAAACAATGTATATTATATCAATAACATACTAGGGGTTTTTTAAAACTCATCATTAATAAATTCATATGATGTCTTTAAACTTTTTGAAGGCATAAACTATGGACCCATATTACATCTCTGATAAATGTTTTTGTTTTTAATAAGCTAGCTGAAAAAATGTCTCTGTGTTCTTTTCTGTAAGATAAGAAATAGTAAAGATTGTTAAAGAGAGACATGTTAAATAGTCTTACATAAAAAAAAAAAAAAGTAACTCCTTAGATTCTTGGTTTCTTTAGTTTTCTAAAGACCCAGGTGAAGATCTAATTTTAAAACTGGCTCAAGAGGTCAGATTCAAATGTTTGAGTCTGTTTTCATATAAGATATGCCTTGGCTAACCTTACTCTAAAAAATTTAACACAGTTGGACTGCCTTACTTTGGCTAAGAAATAGCTTTTATAGGAAGGCCGTTCAGGTGGGGTTAGAGTATGTGTGGAAAAGGGGTTGAACAGAGAATGTGTGTGATCCCATCTTAAAGCAACATGTTCTCATGCTAATCACAATATGCTTTCTGAAATAAACATATTCTGCTCCTATACTTAGAAATATAAGGGTATTCTCAAAGGACTAAATACTGAGCACCAGGGTTTACTATTCCTATTAGTTCTGCGGTTTACTATTCCTATTAGTTTTTCTGCGGTATATCACATTCAAACTGTCCTTTATGCTTTAGTCACTGGATCTGGGTACCTAAAGTAAGAAACTGCCTTCATGACTGGCCTTATTAATTTTTCCTTTATTATTGCCAAGAACTGTAAAAGACTAAAACAGATGACCTCCCTATTTGTACTGAAGGAGGACTGGTCATGATACCTTTAACTTTCAACACAATTATTATATCTAAGAACCAAAAGTCCTGAAAAGGTGAGTATATGAGCTCATGATAACTACACTACTATTTTCTAATTTGCATAAAAATCACTTACTTTTAATCATATAAATAAAGCATCAGGTATTTATATTCACAAAGAGAATAAATTTGATTTCCTCTTTTAATCATGAATAAAATTCTGTGAAACTTGGGATAAAATTCTATATTTGCAAATATTAGTTAGAAAAAGAAAGTAATAGTAAAGTAAAATTAGGACTCAGAAATTAGACTTAAAAACATTGGAAATCTGAAGATTTCAAGGTTCTAGTGATTCAGGATGTCAAAGCTATGTTTTGATGCATTTCAGATTGTAAATCATGAGGTATGTATGCTTAAATTATGGAGGTAACATTTATTTTTTCTGACATTAATTCCATTTGTATTTTTTCTGACATTAATTCCATTTGTAACCCTGTTGTTTTTTTATCATTCCTTATCTGAAATTATATGTATAAAACGGGGTAGGAAAAGACTCCAATAAGAGCCATTTCAACAATCCTTTGATATATATGGTTTCTATAAATACAATAATATGGAGTTACAACAAGGTGAGTCCCAGAAAGATGGTAATTTATGCAATGGGGATGATATCTGAGAAAGATCATGTTCACCTTCTCTGCCTTTATGCATAGATGACCTACTTGTTGATCATCTCCAAGCACTGACCAAAGGCCTTGAGAGGAGGAGGAGGAAGGGAAGGGATAGACACCATTGGATACTAGGATTCCTGAATCAAGAATATGAAGCGACTCAATATTCAACTTAGAGAGTTCAAATAAAGTTTTCTAAAGAAAATAGATTCGTAAGTGAGGCTGTCGGGAGAGAGAAAATATTTTCTAAATCCTTAGATCTCATCCTATATAATAGACGTAATATGCAAATTGGCCATCACACCCTCGCATAAGATGGCCACCCCCATGTGGTCACAAGATGGCCGTGCCCATGTTGTCACAAAATGGCCACCTCATGTCATCACAAGAAGGTTGTGCCCATGTTGTCACAAGATGGCCACCACAAGATGGCCGGCAGGGGAGGGCAAGTTGGGGGCAACCAGTATTGCAGAGGAGGGCAGTTGGGGGGAACCAGGCCGGCAGGTGAGCAGTTAGGCGTCAATCAGGCTGGCAGGGGAGTGGTTAGGGGGTGATCAGGCTGGCAGGCAGAAGCAGTTAGGGGCAATCAGGCAGGCAGGCAGGCAAGCAGTTGGGAGCAAGCAGGCCTGGATTGTGAGAGGGATGTTTGACTGCCGGTTTAGGCCCAGTAAGAATCCCTATCGGGTCTAAACTGGCAGTTGGACATCCCCCGAGAGGTCCCAGATTGGAGAGGGTGCAGGTTGGGCTCAGGGACACCCCTCACCCCAGTGCACGAATTTCATGCACCAGGCCTCTAGTCTAATATGTATCAACACTAGACCTAGATGAAGGTGGGAACATAAAGGACTTTTTAATTTGTTTGTTTTTCTTCCTATGAGAGAAAGCTTGATCCATCATCTAAGTCATGAGGCTGGAGGAGTGAGGAAAAAGCACTTAATTAGAGGAAGAAAAAGGCAAACTTGGCTCTTTTGACCATGGGCTGCTTCTGGGACAAGGGAGACAAGCAGCCCAAGGAGTCAGTACCCTTTAAGGCCACTTCTCAGAAGAGAAGGGAGATTGCATTCAAACTACAGATCATGGAGGATCTCTAAGGCCAAAGTTTTTTTTCTCTGAATTATTCTGGGGACTTTGGAGGAACACCTCAAGGAGTGCTAGCATTTAATCACATAGTCCGGTAGCAGCTGAGGAAGCCAGAGCCATGACTCCTCTTGGTTCCTGTGCTGGAGGAACACAATGTCTGAGTTTCCTAGGGAGTCTGTTGGAGCTGCTAATCCAGGATCAACGCAATCCCACAACCAAAGCTGTGGGAGGATTACATGGGCTAGGTACACTGGGTTCCTAGCCAGAACTCAGGGTGGTCTGCAGCACCTGGGAGAGCAGCCTCAAGTTGAGAGAGACCTATAGTGAATGCCAGCAGGGCTAACAGCTGCCAGGCACACAAGGAATATCAGCCCGGCGGGACCTACTCAGCCAGCCAAAGAAGCCCATGTACTGGTTAACATGGAAAACATATGTACAAATAAGATGCATTCCAGGATATAAGATAACTAGGCTTTCTCCTCCCCTGCTTTTGTTGTTCTTTAGTTTTCTCCACGAATATTTATAAAGAATGAATATGTGCTACAATACAACTACTCTATTAATAAAAGGAAGGTTCATGTTCATAATTCCCACCACTTAGAGTAAATTCTTGGCTTCTCTTTTACTTAATTCTAATCAGAATACAAAATGTGAAGTTCATTCAAATGGTTTGAGTTGCTTTATTAAAGTTGTCAGGAAGCCACAAAAAAAGAAACAGAGAAGAATAATGCTCTTGTATATTCTCTGAGTTGAGGTCTGAGTTGCAATATAATGGGTGCCATATAACTAAGAAAGATAAAATATCAATGAGTGTTGGGTTTTTATTCAAAAATAAAAATCTGGGTGATTATTATGATTCTTTTGTCCATGCTTCAGATCTATAAAAATAATGCTAGGGTATGTCATAAATGTTCATTACTAATGTGTATAAGTCTGAGAGGACAGGAGGTTAGCACATTTCTTCCATTAATTTAAGAGAAAGAGTACTGGTAGGGGAAGGAAAGATACCCAGAGAAACTCAGATGACAGCAACCCTATAACAAACATACAGATCCTTCTTTTGGCTTTTTTCAAATGTTGGGTCATCACAAACAAGAGAAGAATGTTGAAAGAGATAAAAAAAAAAAAAAAAAAAAAAAAAAAAAAAAACAGACCTAGTCTGACTAACTTAATTATATCTCCTTTAAACATAAGTAGGGAGGTGCATTTACTATACCTAGCAGTGATGGCCACTTGGATATCCTCCAGACTCAAAAACCAAGCCCAAGCTCATGAAATGAGAAACGACAATGTTTATTTGCATCAAATTCCTATATTGGTTTTACCTGTATAGGCCATCCAAAATTGCAAATGAAGAAATTTAAAAGCTGTTTTAATACCCTAACTTCTTGTTATTAGAATGCTGTATAGTGGCATTTTATTAGTATTGGTATCATGGCACGGAACATAAAGAGAATCTGCTTTTATCATTCACTTTTCTCACTAAAAGGGCATTAGAGATTGATTTTATTTATTTTTTAACACATTGGGTAAGAACTGATAAAACATGAAAACAAAACCAGACAAAGTGCTGAGGCAGAGGGCTGAAGGTAAAATGCAAAGTTTTAATATCACACAGACATTATTCTTGACATTTAAAGAACACACAGCAATTTATATAGCAAACTAGAGAGAAACAAAACCTTCCATAAGAATTGGCTAAAAAACATTTAGAATTAAAGATTGTGTTTTGGTCTTCGACAAGAATATAGTCAAAGTGTTTAGAATATTTGGTATTATTAATCAGAGCTCTGAAATTATGAACTAATATCTCAGCCTAAAGACAAATAATACATTAATGGGGGGGGGAGGGTGAGATAAGTGGCTACAATAGTTCTGAAAGTTGAGAAGCAAGCAAACAAACAAAATTTGAACTCTTACCTCATTCAGACCTGACCAAGATATTTTCCAGGTACACCATGATGTACTAGAAAATGATACAGGAATATGTTGTATGTAATAATTTATCTACCATAAACTTCATATTCTCATTTAGGGAAATGGTTCCAAATGTTCCTAGAACAAATCTTTTCATCATACATGAAGTCCCAAGTTTATAACATTCATTAGGAACTTTTAAATTTAGGCATTTAGAGAAGATGAAATCTGAGTAAAATTTCTGGTATTTAGGAAGAATAAAACCAAATATTAAGCTACTTGGCAGAATTCGGTATTAAGGGAGCATTTATTTTGACCTATGTGTACCTCTTACATTTTAATCCACAGTGCCCATCATCTGATTTCAAACGATTTGCAAATAAAAACTAGTATTTCATGCTACACTTATTTTCCCCATTACTGCATTTCTCTTCAATATTAATAACCTTCACCTCATCTACCAGGAAGATGCCCTGCAGAGAGACAGGGATAAAACGATTCTATAAGGAAAGAGAGAACCGAGAAAAACACACCTGAATCTTCCACAATCAGGCAGAGGAACCACAGGGGAAAAAATTTTTGCGAAGTACCAAATGAACACAATCAGAAATGAATAACATTGATCATCATAAACAAATGTTATATTTAAAGTTAAAGACTGATGAGCCAGCAGGGAAAAGAAAATAGTCAATGACAGGAAAAAAATAAAATCTACTTTAAAGCAAATTATATTTAATATCAGCCATATTAGTTAGAAATAATGAACTCCAGAAACACTCAGACTCCTTAAACAAATACTCCTCACTCACTAACATCAAAGTTTATAGGCTGTACATGTAAAGAATGTAAGTATAGGTTTGACCATGTGTTTAAAGCAGGCACACTTGACAAGAGCACTGTCAAAATGTACTTCATGTTTTACTTAAAACAGTCTATCCCTTCTAAGCAAAAATGGTTGACATGAATAAAGCCAAACACTAAAAGCATATTTTTGTAACAGGATATATTTTATACTTAGAAAGAACAAATGCATTTTAATTACTAACAAAATTTCTTGGTATGCTCCCTCATGAGTCAACTGGTAGACAGCTGACCCTTGAACAACACAGGTTTGAACCACACAGTTCCACTTACATGCACAGATCAATAAACATGTACAGTACTGTAATTGTATTTTTTCTTCCTTATGATTTTAATACCATTTTCTTTTCTGTAGCATACTTTAAGAATAAAGAATATAAAACATACACAAATATGTGCTAATCAACTGTTTATATTTTTAATAAAGCTTTCTAATAGTAAAGTTTTGTAGGGAATCAAAAGTTATACCCAGATTTCTGACTGCACGGGGGTCGGTGCCCCTAATCCCGTTTTGTTCAAGGGTCTACTCTATAGTTCTTTCTGAGTAGGCAGTCATTTAATTTAGAAATTAAGATCGGGCCTAAATTATTGGCATTAACTTTCTACCCTCAGATAAATTAACTGCTTTCAATTGCACTTCAATCTCCTAGAAATATCTAAAACTTTCCAATTCTTTTTCCATTAATGCCACATCAAAAACTAAATAGTAACTCAGCATCTCTGAATTCTCAATACTCTTTCCACTTCAGTTCTTTATTGGAAATAATATGAAGTTTATTTCATAAACAAATTCTTCTTTCTTTGGAAACTATTCATGAAGAGATAGAATAGCCCAGTAAGATATTTTAATAAAAAGTATTACTCTTATGTTTCACATCTGAGAGCTCTTTAACTATCACCCTGATTCCTGGTTACTTTATGTAATAATTCAATCTTTAGTTGCCTTAATTTTGATCAACAATTGTTATAAATACCTAGATCATAAAAGACAGAAAAATCTAACTGAAAAGGAATGTAATAAATGTAATTAGTATTTCCATATGAATCCAATGGTACTAGCCTTAATGAATGGCTGACCCTCAGATGATAAACTAAACTACACAATTGGGAAGTGTTTGTCATTTAACATCTACCTAAAAGAATGGCTGCTACTTAGCAGATCCTAATGACTTAGACATATTATGTTCTATTCCTCATTTAATTTAAAAAATCTGTTCAATTTCATTTCCCTTGTTTGATATGTGTGTGTGTGCAAGCATGCACGTACACACGTGTGTATTACAAAGCCTATCAATGTTTTTCTTTGATCGGGGCATAGGTCATGAGAACTTGCACTTACAAAGAGTTTTAACACCTACTGACATGTCTATAGATCCAAGGAAGGATTCTGTTCCTAGGACTCCTAAAATAAGGAATAGTCTTCCCATTATTCCAGTTCTTGTTTCATAGTTTCATTCCCCAGCAACCAGGAGCAACTCCCAAATCATTTCAGACTTGTACATGTTTCCCACCTGGGACAAAGACTCCTTCCCAGCGCCATGACAACCACACCAGCATCACAAGCACTTGGGTTCATGCAGAAAAATGAAAATCCTGAAAGGAAGCTAGGAGATAAAGGCTCCCTATTCCTTGTTTCCCACTAGTAGGAAGTAATTACAAAAATTACTTTAACACAGCTTCTGGTGAATGAATAGTTTGTAATTTGAAGGGAGAAACCTAAGGGCCTCGGGATTAAATGAAAAGCTGATGTCATACAAGTAACAGCCCCCACACCCTAAACAAAACAGAGTGCCTAAAGCTAACTTTCTTACTAATGACAATGTACACATGCTTAAGAGATGGTCAGGGGTATATTTTGTTCTGTTTTGTTTTTGTATCTCAGTTTAAACTGATGACTAATTAAATGCTGGAGGTGAACTTTATGATCCTTTAACGATTTACTAGACATGCTGTAAACAAATAAAAATTCAAAGACCATAAACTATAAAACAATTTTGTCCCAACCAAAGATGCCAAAAATGGGTGTGAATTCCATAGCCCAAAGCAGGAATCAGAAAATAAAGTAAATCCAATTCTCCCTCCATAATGAAGGAGGTAAGTTTCTTTATCATAAGCATGCCAAGTGCATGTTTGCTGCTAAATGAAAAGTTGGCATTTTTTTTTTTGTCAGAAATTGACAGTGCTTTGTGTTATGAATACCTGCAGGTTCTGCAAGGGAAGAGAATTTCTTTTTTTAATCCTCAACGGAGGATATTTTTTCATTGATTTTTAGATAGAGTGGAAGAGAGGGAAAGACAGAGAGAAACATTAATGTAAAGGAAACACGAGCCCTGACCACGGCCTGGCTTGGAAGGAGCCTGCAAATGGGGTACATGGCATTGCCCAGAACTGAAATGAAGACCCTTCAATCTGCAGGTCTATGCTCTATCCAAACCAGGTAGGGCTGGAAGAGAATATTCTACCAAATCAAAAAGGGCTTTAGGGCTTATTTTTTAAAGAATAATTCTAAAAGCAGAGCACTGAATCTGTGATTTTCTGAGTTCAATGTATGTTTAAACAGCTCTTCATATTTAAACAATACAAATTCCCTTTTGAGAGTCAAGGAAAGAGAATTTATGCAATATATGGGAATGGATATGGGTTGTTTTTGCTGTTGAGTTGTACCATACAATTTATTATCTCTACACTTTTTTTAACTCATGACTTTTACTGGAAACCAAGATAAATCTTTTTTTAGGGGAAGGAATAGAAATAGATGTTAGCATTCAGTCCAATGAATAGCTTACGGTTCTTGAATGTAGAAGAAGAAGAATGTTTTCTTTTTAGTTCTTGTTTTGTTGACATAATTTTCCTATAGTAATAGGTAGCAAACATCTTTCATGGGCTTCCATTTCTGTGCATTGTATATCTTCTATTCTCAATGACACAGGGTTGAGAATGAGAGAGTACAAGGCAAGTAGAGACATTCCAAGAATCCACAAGTCAATAGCTTCCACCTGACTCCAAAGCTAATCTTTACCCACCTCTACTAGAACATGTATATAAGGCCATTCATGCACTGATTCTGGGACATGATTATGAAAATATACTATGCACTTTTTACTTCACCCATTGTTCTAATTTATGTTCACACTCAATATGGCCAAATGCATTCTCACTTGTCATTGCCCATCAAGCTTATTTCTATTTCTATTCTAAATACCTGAAATCTAGAAAGATAATTCTCTAGTCTTCCTGATGAGAAGTCCAAGTCATCCTTGATCACTCTCTTTCTCTCAAAACCTAACATATATTCCAACAATTAACCCCATCAATTTTACTTCAATCACAATCCAATCTGACTCCTCTCTAGCTCATTACTACTCACCTAGTTTAGATCAAAATCGGGTTTAATTTAGAACGCTTGCATCAATCTACAGAACAATCAAAGACAGTTCTGAGTTGCCAAGCTGACAAAGCAAGGCATGTAGCCAGGCAATTACTGTGACAACTAGGAAAATGTAGAACATTTAATTACATGGGCCCTATTGATGAAACTGTGGGGTCAGAAGTGCCTTGCTTAAAAACCCCTCCTGATGATTTGCTGTCAGAGAAATTTATGAAGACCATGGCCTTCAAATGTGTTTCTTTCTAAGTAAATCTTATCTTATGTATTTTTTCCTCTTCTTATAACTTAAGAAAAAACCTCATGTGTCTCCTAAAACAACATCCTGAATTGATCCAGAAAAAGCACTATTTTATATTATACTATAGTTTTCATTTATAAATCAATATACCTTTCTCTTCCTAGAATCTATTCAATTTTACATTTTAAAATGATAAAATGGGGTATGAAAATGTATTCTTAATTTTTAGCTGTAAAGTATTTAGTCCACGGAAAAGGTTGGCTTTCAGTCCTATAACTAATAAGTTAAAAAAAGAATTTAAAATTTATAGTATGGTACACTTACAGTTCTGAATCTGAATCTCTTTTTGCCTTGGAAAGAGATTTACACTTCTGAAATATATGGTTACAATTTAAGATTCTCCAAAGGAGATAAATGATATCACCAGTAACCCAGTTCAATCAGAACTTCATAAATAAGATAATAAAAATCATTAAGCTCATGCTAGGTTTTATCATGGAACATTCTAAGAAAACTGAATGGTCCTATTTTGGTTCAAGTTTCAAGGTAATTGAGAGTTAACAAAGGAACCTCTTTTTCTTTCACCCATGACCACTGAGAACCTTTCCAAAATGTCATTACCCTCCTTTGTGGAATATTTCTACTGTAAGGTAATATTCTCCATTCACGAGTGAAAACTCAAAATAAACAGTCTCAGTGTCTACGTTATAAAATCTGGGTATATTGAGTTTGATACTATAAATATTTAAATAATTAAAAAATTAATATCTCAAATTAACTTAATCCCACTCAATTCTTTTATACTAATATGCCATGACTACTAAATTTCTCTAACTTAGCATCAAAAAAAGTATTAAACATATTATTTCTCACAATTTTCTTATTTTAAGAAAAAATAATCTTCTCTTTTTCACTGTAGTTAGCATACTAATAAAAAATACCAAGGCTGCCCTGACTGGTTTGGCTCAATGGATAGAGAGCGTTGGTCTGCAGACTGAAGGGTACCTTGGTTGTGGGCACAACCTCAGTGGGAGGTGTGCAGGAGGCAGCTAATCAATGTTTCTCTCTCATCGATGTTTCTAACTCTCTGTCCCGCTCCCTTCCTCTCTGTAAAAAATCCATGAAATATATATATTTTTAAAAAGTACCAGGGCTGATATTTATAGAAATACCAGAAATTGAAATGGAGCAATAGGATACAACTTGGTGAAACTCTGGGTATGACAGATGGAGCAAAGAGGATGACAGTCATAGTGTCTAATTGAGTCTCCAATCCTCCAATGTGATTCCACAATGTGTGGGGTACACTTTTTAAAAAAAATTTCATTGATTTCAAAGAGGAAGGGAGAGGGAGAGAGATATAGAAACATCAATGATGAAAGAGAATCATTGATCAGTTGCCTCCTGCATGCCCCCTACTGAGGATAGAACCTGCAACCCAGGCATGTGCCCTTGATCAGAATCGAACTCAGGACCCATCAGTCTCCAGGCAGATACTCTATTCACTGAGCCAAATCAGTTAGGGTGGGTCTATGCTTTTTTTAAAGGATATTTAACAGTTGTCTCAAAAAAATAGATACTAGAGGCCCGGTGCACAAAAATTTGTGCACTCAGGGGGGTTCCTCAGCCCGGCATGTGCCCTCTCCCAGTCTGGGACCCCTCATGAGATGTCCACCTGCTGGCATGCCTGGCCAGAGTGGGTGAGGGGCTGATGGCTGTTTGTAGGCTTGCCAAGCCCCTCGTGTGGACCCTCACCCCATTGGGGTGTGGCAAGCCTGGGTGATAGGCTGAGGGCCGTTTTCAGGCTGCTCACAGTTCCTTCAGGTTTTGGGTCCCTACTGGGGTGCCTGGGCAGCTTGGGTGAGGAGTTGAGGGCCATTTTCAGGCTGTCCACAGTCCCTTCAGGGTTCAAGTCCCTACTGGGGTACCTGGCCAGCCTGGGTGAGGGCAATTTTCAGGCTGCCCACAGCTCCCATTGACCCAACATCCCAGCGAGGCTGGCTGGAATCAGGTTTCTGGGGTTTATTTATCTTCTATAATTGAAACACTGTTGCTTTGAGCTGAGGCCTAGTCAGGTAAGGAAGCCTCCTGTTTGTTTCAGCTCCGTGGCTTCTATAATTGAAACATTGTTACCATGAGCAGAGGCTCAGCCAGCCTAGTCAGGCAGTTGCAACAAAAGCCTGTTGTTTACTCTAGCTCCATGGCTGCTGGCCGCCATCTTGGCTGGGTTAATTTGCATACAGCCACTCTGATTGGCTGGTGGGTGTGGCTTGGCTGGTGAGTGTGGCTTAGTCGTCCCGGAGGGAATGTTAATTTGCATATTACTCTTTATTAGATTAGATGATTCATATATAACAACCAAAATTTGACATAATTAGTCTTCTGATTTAGAATGTTATTTTTAAAACATGAGAATTAACAGTAATGTATTCATGTGAAGACAATTAACTATTCAACTTTATCAAAATTTGTAACATGTAAATCTTTTGCACAAAATAATGAATACTAATAAATTAATAACAAAAACAATATCCAGCCTTGATTAAGCACCGGTTATTACTGAGGGCTATATCCATTTCTATTCAATTTGCATATATCATTTCTAATAGTTACTACAATTGTGCAACGTATTTTAACTCTATTCACAGATAAAGGAACTCAGAAAGGTATTAATCTAAAGTAAACAAAACAACTTGATGTTGTAGACCTACTAATATCACTGTCTGTCTAACTACAGTGTCTTCTCTTTCTGTTATATGGCAGTGACCCTCTGAGACAGGCTCACATTTCACAGTACTACATCTATTAATGCAAATCTTTTGTTTCAAAAAGAAATTTTTTTGAAAAATTTCGGGTCATATTCATTTTACACTTATTTTAAATTTTACGAGTCAATGAGACTAGTATATTAAAGGAAGCTGGTGACATCTGAAAATCAACATAATAACTAGATAACAACTCAATATAGAAGACAGATAATTGCTCAAATAAGATTATTTACATCCTTGAAATCTTGCTAGGGGAAATTTCCATCACTCTTAATTTAGAAAGTTGGCCTGGCAAAAGTGAATATAGACTTTTTGAAATTTCATTTAAAACACAGATTCCAAATTTTCCTTTCTTCCCCATACAGGAAACTTTTACACCCAATTTTATACCCAAGAATATCTCTTTAATGCCAAGTTACTTTCTGATTTCATTAAAACAAACAAAAATAAAAAATTCTTTACCTTAATTTACTTTGATTTTAGTGCTCCAGACTATTTTGAAATAAAATTCAACAAAAGCATTCAACTCAGTATCTCCTCCACATGTAACAAGTTTTAGAAAACAGACCTTCAAGTCAAATAGCAAACTTATTTTCAAATACAGCAATCACACTACTCTTAAAACACAATATAACTCTTTGATATGTCAATATAACTATTATAAATGTTTTAAGTGATATTAATAAAGCATAATTTAGATACTTCTAGAAAACACAAATATTTTCAAGCTTTAATATAAGCTAGAAAAATTACAGTTTTAATGTTAAACTTTTAAAAGAAATAATAAATAACAAATATATTGGGGATACAGAAATGCTCTGAAATAAAACAATGCCTATAACATATATTCCTATATGCATTTTTGTTTTTAAACCACTTTTAAGGATTTTTATTGATTTTTAGAGAGAGGAAGGGAGATGAGAGAGAGAGAAACATCAACGCCAGAGGGAAACATTGATCAGCTGCCTCCTACATACCCCCTACCAGGGATGGAGCCCACAACCTGGGCATGTGCCCTGACCAGGAATTGAACCAGCAACCTTTAGGTGCACAGGACAATGTCCAACCAACTGAGCCACACTGGCCAGGGCACTACATTCATTTCAAAAAATGAAAAGCATATTTTGTGTTTTATAAATACAGGGGTAGGCAAAAGGAGGTTTAGAGCTGTGAATAGGCAAAACATAAGGGTTTATTCTTGTATTATTTATTGTATTATTTTCGTACAAACAACCATAAACCTACTGTTGCCTATATAAACCCCTGTATAAACCTCTTTTGCTCCCTCCACATTATACAAGAGCACATGACAATCACATTCTCTTAATTGGTAAGAGAATTGTTTTCATCATTTCTTAGCATTACAGATAATATTAAGCCTTGTCAGAGACGCCTACCTCTGTAGTAGAAGTCTTTGGACATGTCTATGGGAGCCCGTTCTACTGCTGATCTCTTGTAGACAACATGAATCCTTCCCTTTTCTTCCTCCATCTGCTTACCTCTTTCCAAGGGTTCAATGAAATACTCATCATCATGACTTTTTATCATTCCAGCCTAAAAAAAGCATAAAATGTATTAATTTCTTAAAGAAATATCTACCCCCTTTACCTCATGAGTGCCTTTTTTAAATTGTAAGATTTAATCTGTGAAAACTTAATGCTTTTTATTTCGACTTTTGGCTATAAATTTAAAATTGTTTAAGGTATTATGAGGTATCAGTAATTCATATGACGTATAAATTCATGTATGACAGGACTAAAAAATTCATTTAAGATAGAACAATAACTTTAAATATGGTAAGAATAAGAAAATTATATAATGTATACATTTTGTCAAACTGCAAAAGAAGTGCATTTATATATTCTACTTGGTATTTTATCTCTAAAAGAAATCTTATGGAGCAAGTAAACCCCTGAAACATTTCTAGTTTCCTATAACAACTCAGTGTGGACCTTCTGTACATGCATGTTATCCTTTATAAAACTCATTTACATCACACTTTCATACTCCTATGCTGCGAGAGGAGTAAGTCACATAGTGCACTCAGTACATAAACTTATTTCTGCCTTTAATTAGCCTTTTTATGCTTCATTGAAAACTCCAAGTTTCTACATTTATTAAATTGAAAAGCTAACTCATATTTGTTCTATCTTAGTCTAACATCATGATTTTATATATATTGTTTTCCTTCTCAAGTTTCATCCTTTCACACTGAAAAGATTATTCTTGCATTTAATTCTTTTCAATTCTTTTTTTAGTGTCTCTTCCTGTTTCATCTTCTTTAGAAAGTGAATGTTTATTTAGAAAACCCCAGGACTATATTCAGTATTATAGAAGAGAAATGATGGTTTTGTTTGAAATTTGTCCTTAAGTATCAAGTTTACATTATAGTCAAATAGTTACATTTATCTATTTTAAAGGTCATGTATTAATATGTACATTAAATTTCAGTATATTTATTTGAAAACAATGTTGAAAAAATAACGTTAGTGTGTACACTGTAATTATTTCAAAAAATATATCAGATCGAAAAGTTAGTCATATTTTTCTTCTCAGGCCCTTAACTTATTCTATATTTTCACAGGTCACTGGCCTTTATGAAACATGATCGGGGAGGGGAATTTCTCATCCTTTCTAATTCATGTTGGTCTACTGTCTCTACAACTCTGGTATCAAGCAACACAGAAATGAAAGGTAGGTACATCTTATCAAATAACATTTGTTCTCAGTAAATACATCTCTGACTGTAGCTTTTCTACTGTGTTCAAAACTGTACCCTCACTCCTTTCCATTTGTCCTTCTATCACCAACTATATACATGCTAGCCCTCACAGGGAAGTCTTACCAACTGTAATGTCTCCAGATGCAGTTCAACACACACCTAGATGCAGTGCACACATGCTGGAAACTGATTGTTTTTATACTGGAAACTGTTTTTAACCTACTTTGGTTGCTCCGAAAGGTCAGAGCTATGCACCCATTGTTTAAGTTGAAACATTGCTAATTACAGCAAATCCCCACCTGTTAATTGCATGTAAAATTCTTCCTTGGAATTTCCTGCCTAAGGATATTGTTGTTTTCTCAGAGACTCAATAAAAGGCTGGTGAGACTCAGGCATCAGTGGACAATCTATCCTGGTAGAGGAAAGATGCCATGCCTGGTCTCCCAGTTTCCAAATTGATTCTCTTCCAGTCTCTCTCTCTTCATTTTGTGTGCGGCCTCCTTCAGAACTCGAACCCTGAATAGGAACCTTGAACCACGCTGGACGTGTAAGGGGCTTCAATACACACATAAATAGCCCTTGAATCAATGGGGCAATATCTTACAAGAAAACATCACCAGAGTCCTTTCACCACACTTAGCCTTCACAATCTTAAAGAAACTCTGGCTGTAACTAAGAAGAACATTGACCTTCTGGAGACTATTATGCTAAGCAAAATAAGCCAGCTTAGAGAAAGACAAATATCAAATGATCTCACTTAAATGTGGAATCTAATGAACTAACAAAAAATGTGGAATCTAATGAACTAACAAACAAAATAAGTATTCCAGAGGTATGGATGCATGGATCTTCTATGTCCACTGCCACTTTCTTAGTTACAGACCTCATCATTGCTCATTTGGATTACAGAAACTACCTTCTATCTTGAGACTCCCATAGATCATAATGATTCTCCCAGATAATGCCTAACTGTGGAGGAAACCGTGGTCACTGAAGCATTCAGCAACTCTGAGCAAAGAGCAGTGGCTATTGGGGACACTTAAACGTGATGGGGAGGGTAGTGAGGATTAGCCCACAAGTCTCTGACACTTCTCCATACCTTTTATTGCAAATATTCAAATCCCAAGCTCCATAGTGTTACCTTCCCCTCTAGACCATAAGTAGAATGAAATTTAACACAGCTACACCTCTTCCTCGGAAGGCAATTAAAATTTAAGCCAGACTGAGGTAGTATCGTTGGTATAGCAAGAGGTGGGTCACGCGACCTCCAATAATTCTATACAGAAAATCTGAGAGCCTATCCTTGTACTCATAATTATATTCATTAATTTTATTAAAAAGTTAATTTTAAAAAGTACTGTACTACACACCATGATAAATAAAAAATTCTCAAAGACATCGTTTATTTGCCCTCCAACTGAGGGCATTCTAGTCAAATATATGAAATATGTGCCTAAAAGTATTCAATGCGATATGCTATGGAAAGTCCAGAAAGTGAGTGATATGGCAGTTGAGAGTCAAACTAAGTGGGTGTGTTTTATGCTCAATCTGACTGTGCATAGCAAACTATCAGTAGGAGCTATTGATTTTACATCCAAGATTACCTAAGATCTGTTTTAACTGAAGTCTCCCTAGTCTCCATCACAAAGGGTCTTCATTTTGGCGGCTGCTGTTCACACTGTCGCACATTTTCACAAAGCAAAGCAGCCAAAACTGTTCTTTCAAAACGTCATATTAATTTTAGATAAACTAGAATGTGGTAACAAATGGACTGAGCATGGATGAACAGCTCAAAAATCAGGTACTTCTTTCTTGCTCAAATGAAAGTTCTGGACAGTTCTATGCAAGCTGACAGGAGGTTTGGGTCCACACAGACATGCAGGTGTCTAGGCTAATGGTGCTCTGCCATTTCTATACGGCTCCCAAGTTTGCCAGTCAGAAAGGAAAACAACAGGAGGAAGCCCACATGGGAGGATGTTATGAGTTAGTCTTAGTCTGATATTCACTACTACCACTTACTTCCATGGGTTGAATGCACAGCCAACAGCCAAGAGAGGCAGGAAATGGGATCTGGCTGTGTGCCTAGGGAGAAAAGACAACTGGATTTTGATGAACAGATGGCAGTCTCGACCTCAAATAAAATCAGGTTACTCTTTTGTCTAAAATACTTCAATTGTTTCTCACTGCATATTGCACTTAAAACCACACTTCCTACCACAGCTCTCACGGCCTACACTAGCTAGCCTTGCCTAACAACCTCAAGGACTCAACTGCTAAGACTCCAGAATTAAGCCCAATGGTCTCTAAGCATGGAAGGAGCTATCACAAAAGCCACACTCCTTTCTCACCTCATTATTGCCCCAGATTTAGGAACCTTTGTTCTGTTTAGGTTTTCCTTACATGTTCTCAAGCCCTTTATAGCATTAGGACTTTGAAAGTCTGCTGATTCTGTCTAGAACTCCATTCTCTCACCATGCCACCTTTCCCTTAGCTATCTGTTTTCCCTCTCCAGGTCTCAGCTTACTTCCCTAAAAGTGATTTTCTGACTCTCTTCCCACATAGACTAGGTGACCCCAAATAAATCAGGGCCCATCTTAGCCAATCATTCTGACTCAGGAACAGTGTGTTCTTTCTTCTCAACACAAATTCCAGGTTGTTTTACCTGAATGTCAAATTTATTGTTCTGCCTCCCAAGGCACTGTGAGTTCTGGAGGCATACTTGTTTATTTTAATTCACCTTTGTCTCCTTAACCACCATCACAATGGCTGGCACAAAGTATATTTTCAATACTTTTTTTTTATGAAAAATTACATGAATGAATGGTATAGTGAGGGGATGAAGAATTTTTAGGGACTTGTGGTGGTCTTGAAAAGGTGGGAGGATTGTCATGCTGGTGGTGTGACATAAGGCATTAGAAGTGAGACAGACAGCTCAGGTTTGAGCAAAGGATATGAAGTGCAAAAGCCCAAGATATGCTTGAGGACAGTAGTATCCTTTTCACTCAGAGAACTGCAGGGTAGTTCTGGGAAACAAGGGTATGGAGAACTTATATTACCTCAACCTACTATATAAGAAAGTCTTAAAATCTGAACTCCTGACTGTAGCCTACAAAGCCCTACATGGCCTGGCCTTATCTACATTTGAGCTTCCAATGTTTTATACCTTGCTCTTTCTGCACCAACCACATGGGCCCTAGTCCCACAGTACTACCTGCCTCTACATGAATTAGCTTCCCCTTCACTCTTATGCCCAGGTTGCGGGCTTGATCCCCAGTAGAAGGCATGCAGAAGGCAGCAGATCAATGATTCTCATCAATGATATTTCTATCTCCCTCTTCTTCTCTGAAATTTATATATATATATATATATATATATATATATATATATATATATATATCTAAACTAATAAAAGCGAAATATTAAAATTAACCGTTTCTCCGAGACAGGGTAAGCCACGCCCACCAGCCAATCAGAGTGGCTGTATGCAAATTAGCCCAGCCAACATGGCGGCCGCCACTCACGGACCTGAGGAAACGTTTAGGCAGCATCCGTTGCAGCAGGAGCGAAAGCGATACTGTTTTCGGCCCTTGGTGGGCAGCCTCCGAAACATGTTTCAATAATGTATCAATCATAGAATCCTCGGGAGCTGAAGGGAACAGCAGACCTAGCCTGAGTCTAAAACTATAACATTGTTGCAGTATAGACTCTGCGAGGTGAGGCAGAGAGAGGCTTTGTTACATGTGTAGGCCGGCTTAAAGGAACAGTGTATCAA
>PVJC01003551.1:0-69626 GCA_004026665.1 Murina feae
AAAGTTATGAGCTGTGGCCGTGGCTGAAAAGCAGGGGGAGGGACACGGGGGTTGTGTGCAAAAGCAGCAACGGAGAGGTCGGGGGTCACCTCCCGCTCCCGCCGCCGTGACAGCGCCGCAGATGTCACAGACCTCCCCCCTCCCCTCTTTTTCTCTGCGCCCCCTTTCGCGCACGCAGACTGCTGAACGAGAGCGAGAAGCGGCCCTTCGTGGAGGAGGCGGAGCGGCTGCGCGTGCAGCACAAGAAGGACCACCCGGACTACAAGTACCAGCCCCGGCGCAGGAAGTCGGTGAAGAACGGCCAGGCGGAGGCCGAGGAGGCAGCCGAGCAGACGCACATCTCCCCCAACGCCATCTTCAAGGCGCTGCAGGCCGACTCGCCGCACTCCTCCTCGGGCATGAGCGAGGTGCACTCCCCCGGCGAGCACTCCGGTGAGTCCCCCCTCCCGCGCCCCCTGAGCCCCGTCACCACCCGCCTGGCGCACCCCCAGGCCTCCACCTAATAGGCTCTGCGTAGGGACTTCGCGCCGCCCCGGGGGAGAGAACCGGCACCCCCCACCCCTAGCCTAGTCCTCCCCCTCCCCTCCCTGCCCAGGGTCCCAGCAAGCGTGCGCGCAACACACACACACATGCACACACGCGCGCACACACGCCCTGCGTCCTAGCAGATTGACTTTTCATTGCACGAGGTAAATGCCTTTCCAGCTCTACGGGACGTCACCCTTCTTGGCTTTGCTCCCCGCCGCTAACGCACACGGGCCTCCTCTGAAGGCTGCAGTTTGGTGGAGGGTCCACAGGGGCCTCGGCTGAAAGGAGGTGGCCCCGTGTCCTGGCAGGTTCTTTATTGAGGGTCACATCTCCAGGGCAGCGCGCCTCCCTGGCGGATGCGGGGGGGCGGGGTGGCCTCTCGGGCCCGTTATCAGGGAGGGAGGGAGGGTCTCCAGAGGGTTCCTAAGACACCGCTTGTGCTGATGTTCCTGCGCCTCTGTCTCTCTTGATTGCCTGCAGGGCAATCCCAGGGCCCACCGACGCCCCCGACCACCCCCAAAACCGACGTGCAGCCGGGCAAGGCTGACCTGAAGCGCGAGGGGCGCCCCCTGCCCGAGGGGGGCCGACAGCCCCCCATCGACTTCCGCGACGTGGACATCGGCGAGCTGAGCAGCGACGTCATCTCCAACATCGAGACCTTCGACGTCAACGAGTTTGACCAGTACCTGCCCCCCAACGGCCACCCGGGGGTGCCGGCCACGCACGGCCAGGTCACCTACACGGGCAGCTACGGCATCAGCAGCACGGCGGCGGCGGCGGCGGCCCCCCCGGCGGGCGCGGGCCACGTGTGGATGTCCAAGCAGCAGGCGCCGCCGCCGCCGCCGCCGCAGCAGCAGCCCCCGCAGGCCCCGCAGGCCCCGCAGGCGGCCCCGCAGCAGCCGCCGCCGCCCGCGCCCCCGCAGCAGCCCCCGCAGGCGCCGCCGCCGCCGGCGCACACGCTGACCCCGCTGAGCGGCGAGGCGGGCCCGGCGCAGCGCACGCACATCAAGACGGAGCAGCTGAGCCCCAGCCACTACAGCGAGCAGCAGCAGCACTCGCCGGCGCAGCAGATCGCCTACAGCCCCTTCAGCCTCCCGCACTACAGCCCCTCCTACCCGCCCATCACCCGCTCGCAGTACGACTACGCCGACCACCAGAACTCCGGCTCCTACTACAGCCACGCGGCCGGCCAGGGCTCCGGCCTGTACTCCACCTTCACCTACATGAACCCGGCGCAGCGGCCCATGTACACCCCCATCGCCGACACCTCGGGGGTCCCTTCCATCCCGCAGACCCACAGCCCCCAGCACTGGGAACAGCCCGTCTACACACAGCTCACCAGGCCTTGAGGAGGACCGGGAGACGAAGGGTGATGGATGACCGGCCTGATGTTCATTAAAAAACAACCGAAGAAAGAAAGAAAGAAAGAAAACCAGCCCACCAGAATTTCTGTTCATCGGACATGATTACTTTTTTTCTTCTTCTTCTTCTTCTTCTTCTCCTCCTCCTCCTCCTCCTCCTCCTCCTCCTTCCATAAGGACATTTGAAGCTACAAGGCAACTCGGACCCAGATTCCAAGACACACACGTTCGCTGCCCAGAACGCATGCCCACCTTGCAGGAGGCAGGCAGTGTGGCCAGGCCACGCGGGGGCTTCGAGGGGCCCGCGGCATCTCCACGCGCGAGGCTGGACTTGGGAACCTTCTTCACAGCGAGCTCGGAGGATGGCGGAGACCCGTGGGACCGTGTCTGCTCACTCCCTCTGCCTGTTTGGACTTTGTAATTATTTTTTAGCAGTAATTAAAGAAGAAAGTCCTCTGTGAGGAATATTCTCTATTTTAAATATTTTTAGTATGTACTGTGTATGATTCATTACCATTTTGAGGGGATTTATACATATTTTTAGATTTTAAAAAAGTTAAAATGCTCTTATTTTTCCAACAGCTAAACTACTTAGTTGAAACAGCGTGCCCTAGCTTTTCTTGCAACCAGAGTATTTTTGTACAGATTTGCTTTCTCTTACAAAAAAAACGAAGAAAAAAAAGTGTTGTTGTATTAACATTTAAAAAAAGAAACACCCCACAGGTTTGTGTTATGAGATGAGTTTGGGAGGGGTGGGGGTGTTAGCTTTGCTTGATGCCTCAGGCTTTCTGATTGGAGGAGGGGCTGCCTTAGACAAAAAAAAAAAAAAGGCCTTATTTTGCAAGTATGGACCTACACACCTTAGTTTAGAGAAGCATATGGTAAGCGTGATCACATATATATTTTTTAAACGAGAGAAAAAAAATACCTTGAGCCTTAAAAACATGCTGCTGACAAATACCTGTGCGCTCTATCAGTGCATTTATTTCCTCTGCGTTTGCCTGTTCAAGGAAATCTTAAGCAAGAAGCAAAAGGCAAGGAGAGGAAATGTGATTTGGGGATGTTTCAGCAGCTAGTCAGTGCCTCCCCCCACCCCCACCCCCAGCACCCTGCCCCCTGGTTGCCTGGCCTGCCGGGCCCCGTGCGGAACACAGATGCCAGCCTCCTCCCATGGTCACCTGTGCCTCTCCGAACACCAGCAGTTAACCTTCAAGACATTCCACGTGCTCAAATTATTTATTTTGTAAGGAGAGGTTTTAATTAAAAAAAAAAAAACTTCCTTTTTTTATTTTTTAAATTTACCTTTAAAATAGGTTGTTGGAGCCTTCCTCAAAGGGTATGGTCATCTTGTTAAATTATGTTCTTAACTGTAACCAGTTTTTTTTTATTTATCTCTTTAATCCTTTTTTTTTTGTATTATTAAAAGCAAGTTTCTTTGGATTCCTTGTCCTAGATTTGTATAAATATGCCTTTTTGTCCGTCCTTTTATTTTTTTTCTTTGTTGTTTTTGTTGAAAAACTGGAAACTTGTTTCTCTTTTCTTTTTTCTTTTTTTTTTTTTTTTTTTTTTTTTTTTTTTTTTTTTTATATTTTTTTTATTTTTTTTTTTTTTTTTTTTTTTTTTTTTTTTTTTTTTTTGTACAAATGAGAGGTTTCAAATGTAGTGTATCACTGAGTCCTTTGCAGTGTTTTCTGCCACAGATGCCTGGGCGGCCTACACGGTGTGCGTGTAGTGTGACGCGCAGCGGACAGTGGGAGCGCGTGTCAGCCTGTTCCTCTGCATGTTCTCTTGGAGAGAGGGAGGAAAGGGGGAGGGGCGAGCCCGCTGACAGACCTTAATTCTTAATTATTTCTGTGGCTGGAGCGTTTTGAGGATTGCTTTTTAAAAAAGACAGCAAACTTTTTTTTTATTTAAAAAAAGATATATTAACAGTTGTAGAAGTCAGTAGAATAAAATCTTAAAGCACTCTTATAATATGGCATCTTTCCATTTCTGTATAAAAGCAGATCTTTTTTTAAAAAAAAATATTTCTGTAACTTAAAAAACCTGGCATTTAAATCATATTTTGTCTTTAGGTTAAGGTTTGGTTTGTGTTTGTGTTTTGTTTGTTTCCTTGTCCCCCTCCCCGTACACCCCGAAACTTTTGTTCTCTCTGTGAAACTTACCTTTTCTTCTCTCTTTTTTTTTTTTTTGTATATTATTGTTTACAATAAATATACATTGCAATAAAAAGAACACTGCCCTGTGGACTTACTAACCCCTTTCTCTTGGGAAAAGGATGGTTTGAGGAACATGGGCACAGACAGATCGTTCCCTGTGAGGTTTTGGTTTTTAAGTGCACTCTTGGCAAATCCCAAAACCAGCCCTGGGAAGACTGTGCCCTCAAACATCAACACACAAAGATCTTGTCAAGTGCCACCCCATCAGGGCACAAAGAGAATCACATGTCAGTAGTTGCCCTTGCAGGCAAGTGTGTGTTTTGGTTGGGGCAAAAGCTGTTCCTTGTGGAAGTCGGGAGGGCGTATTAGCCCCGAAGTCAGGGCTTGTCAGAAGGTACAGGCCAGACGGGGTGACGCGCTTGTCTGACTTCACGAGAGCCAGCTTTCTGTGATGATGAACGCACTCCCCCCAAAATGGGGTGTCTACTTCAAAAGCAAAGGAAGCCAGAGTCAAGCAGTGTCGGGAGGAGGGGGCCACAGGGAAGCCTGTCCTATTAACCCGGGAAGTCATTGAGAGTTTATCTGTGGGGCCACAGAGTGAGAAGGTTTTTCGGTTCCCTCCGGTTTAACTCCTTCTGAGGCGATGCAAAGCCATTGCAGAAGTAATAAGGCCTAATCCTGTTTTCCTTGGCCGCAGTTAGATGGGAGTTTCCAGGATCAGAGGACCTTTCAGGTCATTTTTCATTACACAGATGAAATCACTCCTTTCCTCCCACCCCCACACCGAGACACCCCGCCCCCCCGCAGCTGATCCTCATGGGGAAGTGTCTGTGAGGAGGCAGGTCTCCTCTGCAACCTGGGCTGGCATGGCGGCTGGGCCTGTGCCTCCGTGGCCTGAACCAGCACCCACTCTCCCGTGTCACCTCTCAATGTCTGCTTTTGGGGACTGGATTCCTGGCCTGCGTCCCACGCCAGGATCATGGCAACCAGGAACATGGTAGTTATCAAATCGAGGCAACGTTAGCACTCGGCCTCCTCGGCAAATTCCTCTGGCAAATATGGATTGAGGGCCTGTGATCTGCTGGGTGCCGCACAAACACCTCCCTGCCTCCCCCCCCCCCCCCCCCCCCCCCCCCCCCCCCCCCCCCCCCCCCCCCCCCGCCCCGCCCTCAACCCCATCCCAGGCGGCAGATTCTGTTGCTTGTTGGTGCCATAACATCCCACCCCACCACCCAGAGCCCATCCTCCATTTTTACAAAAAGCTCTATTTTTTCCCCCTTACCAACACTCCCAAAGTCCTTTATAGCTGTCTCTGTTAAACTTGTATTCGCCCAAATACCTCTGTCCACTAAAATCGACACGTATCGTCCAATCACACTCAGGTTAGCGAGATTCTTCTCTCCACTCCTAGGAACGTGCTCTTTTCCTCAGTTTCCCTCAGTGCATGACCTTGGGCAGATCTCTGAGAGCCAGAAGACGTTATGGAGACATAAACTTGCTGGGTGACATAGAACAGGCTCCTTACTGCCCTGTGCCTCGGTTTCCCCTTTTGTTAAGCATGCTTATAATCCCTCCCTAAGGGAACAGGGTTACATAAGGGCAGTTTAGGGCGAGGAGCAGGCTGAGAATTCACTCGCTCTGAATCTCCCAGTTGGTACAGGATTCCTTTGGAAGGTAAAGGGAAATGTGTGGGGTTTTCACAGGCTCCCCACACAGCATTGCTACGCAAGAAAACACAGGACACACCCGAGTGCAGAGAGCAAGTGCCTCTGAATCCCTTCACCTCCCAACCCCCAGATCCAGCCAAAGGCCAGCATCACCAGATTAAATATTTTAAAGGCATTTTTTTAGTCTAAATCCAGAAATGCAGGGCTTATCACCCTGACAACAAGACATTTATTGGGATCCTAGCAGAGAGTTCTCCAGGCCAAAAAGGGCTTGTGTTTTAGATCCAAGGTTGTTTATTTGCACTTGAAATAAAACTTTTTGTAAAACCATTTTAACCAAAAAAATAAAAGGAATTTTTAACAGAAGGGAACTTGAAAAAATCACTTTAGAGGCAGTCTTTGGGGCTATAATGAACATGGCGCTTACGGATTCGCGTGACAAGTGTGTTTGACTTTCCCAGCTCAGCTCCATCCTGTTCCTTCCCTCCCCTTCATTTCCAACAGGAACATGTTTGAGGCACCACTGCAACACTTTGTCAATTGCTAGAGATCGAGACGCACTTACAAGGTCGCTAAAGATGCTTAAGCTTCAGGACTCCTCACTAGGACTTGGACTTAATCTCATTTTTTTTTAAATGTATATCCTTGTCCTTGAAGATCCCCCTCCTCCACTGAAAAAACAAAACAAAAAACAACTGATACACCTCAGGCCCCACAAAACCTGGGTCTGCCCTTGACCGTGACTGTTGGACAGCAAAGTATGACATCAGAGGCGCCAGAAAAACGCTTTCCCTTCTCTTCAGCAGTCCTGACACTTAGTAGGTGCTTAACACTTTGTAAGCGGGCATTTTCCCGCCACTGTGTGGTGGCGTCCGAAACACTTTCCTTTGTGCAGGGGTACACTACAAAACTTGCACATGTACCATGTTTCACTGCGTAGTTTATGAGCGGCGCACACACGACAACGACGTAAAACATTTTTATTTTTGCCGGTTCCAAGGTATGTTTCCTCATGTCCGTTGACAGTCTCCCTGGTGGATCGATTTTACTCATTTCCTTAATAAATCCCAACCTTTCATGGCAAGGTCACTGACGCATTATCAGGAATATCTGCAGCAACATTCTACCACCTGTCCTTACACACTTTTCTTATCCCTCTGAGACCCAAGTGCTTGCATGTCTCAGAAGATGTTATCTCACGGGCATAGCAGAGATGCACGAAGGACTAAAGCCATAAGAAACGTTCGCTATTTCTCCTACCTCATATCTTCACTTGCGCTTCCTACTCATGTCTTTTCTTCCTTTCTTAGGCCATCTCTGCCCTGCATTCTCCTAGGGTCGCCTGTCAACTCGGGAAGCTGAAAAAAGTTTGCTGGGCCCTCATGGGGCTGTTTCTCTTCCGCCACTCACAGGCTAGAACTCGTTCTCACTGGACAGCTGAGGGATTGTTTGTGGACCAAATACACCCCAGGCCAGGCAATGTCAGATTTGCACTCACTCAAGACAACCAGACAAAATTAAGGTAATATGTACATTACCTTGAAGCTTCAGCTAGATACGTCCCTTGAAATGCCAAGATTTCCTATGGAACTTAGTCCAGCTGCCACGATGACAAGGTGCCATATTCCACAGTGGGAGGTTTTACTCTTCGTTCTCCCCACAAACCAATGGGGAGCATCACCTGTGGGTCAGGATGCAGCAGGGAACGTAGTCCCCCTGCCCTCACAGGGCTTACATTTATTTTATTGTTTTCTAGGTTATTGATTATTTTTCATGCGTTTTTATGGATTTCAGAGAGGAAGGGAGAGGGAGAAAGAGATAGAAACATCAGTGATGAGAGAGAATCATTGATCGGCTGCCTCCTGCACGCCCCACACTGGGCATGGAACTGTGACCTTCTGGTTCATAGATCGATGCTCAACCAGTGAACCCCACTGGCCAGGCACAGGGCTCACATTTTAGAGGAGGAAAAACAGAGTCCTCCTGCTATTTTCTGGTCCGTGCTCTCTGAGCACATGATTAGGTCAGTTGGGAGGCTATAACCGCCACCCAGAGAGAGATGATGGTGGCCTAGTTGAGGATGGCAGAGATAAGGTAGTTAAATGATTAGGGAATGATTCGGGTAAGAACTTCCTGACTTTTTTTTCTCTTCTAACCTCATCCATTTTTCAGTGACATGAAATTTATTCTGACATAGACGTGACCCAGTCTCTTGTACCTTAGTCACTCCCTCCTCCCCACCTCAATAATCCTCTGTATTGTTTGTGGTCCAAATACAACACAGACAGGCAATGTCAGATTTGCACTCACTCAAGATAACCAGACAAAATTCGGTATGAGTGCCTATACCTCTTGATTAAGCACAAATTTGTGTAACTCACAATCCCCCTTTTGCCAGACACCTCAAAAGAAGGAGCTAGTCCCTAGTACCCAAGAGGGTCTCTGGACCTCCAGAGACTCGGTTAATGAACCCCATAAATTTATGGAATCAGAAATTTGGGAGGTTTGATGGGAGGTCCTTTAGTTTGGTTGTGTGCTGCTCACTGTAAAAATATTTTGAACAACATCTCGGCCATTGTGAATGCTCCTTAATCCCTTCTAGAACGCTTGCATTGATGGGGAGCTCATTTCTCCTGTCATGGAGATCTTTAATTGTGGAGAAATCTTATTTCTGCTGTCCCCATCCCGTGGTGCGAGACACTCGCCTCTACGCCAATATAATATGAGTCTTGTCTTTCTTCCAGACGATAGCCCTTCAACTCATTGTACACGTTTCAAGTTTTCTTTCACTTTTTTCTTCTCTCATGCTAACCATTTCCAGTACATTTTTTACATCTGATATGGTTCCCAACCTCTTCCATAACTTACCATTCTTTTTGTTAATGCATTTCGCTTATGAGCATTCCTCTCAAATTAGCATGTCCAGAATTATGATCATAGCTCCAAGTTCTGTTTGACGAACACGGAATACAAGTAGACGCATCCTCTGTGTAATCAGAAATTGTGCTTCTATAAATTTATATTTCAATTGCACCCAATTATTGCAGTAGCCAAGTCACCCGGTTATGTGCTGGTGAGAAATTTCTCACCTAGCAGGTCATTGTGCAATAGATTTTTTGAACTTAATTACCGAGTTTTACATTTACCTCTGTCTTGACTGGAGCGTGACATACACAGGCTCAATGGAAGGAAAGAGAGGAAAATGGATTTACGTCATCAAGCTCTCACTTTGCAAGGCCCTGTGACAGGTGTTTTATACACGTGATCTCATTTAATCCACTTAATAACCCTTAGAGACAGGTATTATTATTACAGTTCTATTAAGAAGGAAACTGAGGCTCAGAGAGATTAAGCAATTAACCTGAGGTCAAGTAAACTAGCACACAGCATAACTACTAGTGGCTCCACACCCCCACCCCCCGTCTGCCGCGCCCCATACGCCATTCCAAATGAGTCCTCAGTTTTCCAAAGAGAATATGAAAGAGTTCATCATGAGGAAGGGAGAATAAGATCTTGTGTTACAAGGAATCTTTTAAAAGCAAAATCTGCCCAGCTGGCGTGGCTCCGTGGTTGAGTGTAGACCTACGGATCAGGAGGTCCTGGTTTGATTCCCATTTGGGGCACATGCCTGGGGTGTGGGCTCTATCCCCAGTTGCGGGGGGTGGGGGGGCATGTAGGAGCCAGCCAGTCAAAGATTCTGTCTCATCATTGATGTTTCTATCTCTCTCTCCCTCTCCCTTCCTCCCTGAAATCAATTAAAAAAAATTTTTTTTAATCTAACCATAGGACTCCCCCACCCCATTCAAAACCTTTGGATGGCTACCTATTCACTTGGAATAATATCCAAATTCTTTACCATAGGATACCATGCCCTATTCCCGGGCTTTTTAAACCATAACCCACAGACCAATTCTGGCCCATTGTTGCAAATAAACGTTTAACTGCACAGGTGGAACAGA
Source organism: Murina feae (assembly GCA_004026665.1). NCBI lineage: Eukaryota > Metazoa > Chordata > Mammalia > Chiroptera > Vespertilionidae > Murina > Murina feae. The sequence goes on from PVJC01003551.1 coordinate 9,675, forward strand.
GGCTGTGGCCTGCAAAGCCTGAAATAGTTACTCACTGACCTTCACCGAAAAGGCTTGCTGACCCTTCCCCTCCGCAATCCTGCCTATTTCGGTCTCTTGCCCTTACCCACCTTATTCCCTGTGCCCCGCCCCTCTGGCATCTTTCTGATTCCCAAACCTAGTGGGCCCCTCTCCTGCCTGCCCAGCAGAGAGCCTGGAAGGAAGTGGGCCAAGCACAGGAGGAGAGGAGAGGGGAGGCCAGGGAAAGGGACATGACCTCCAAGGCTGGGCCTGCTGGGCGGTTAACGCCGGTGTCCCCCAGTGGGCCAGGCACTTGTCAGATCCCAGGGACCCCTTATTCCCCGCGGCGCTGCCAGGACTCCTCACCTGTGCGGCTGTCTTAGGCAGACACATCCCTCCTCTGACAGGCAGTGTCCAACGCCTACGCCCTGCTGAGCATGCGCAGAACACCTCCGCCTCTCCCTGTGAGGTCCCCCTGCCCCTGCAGGTGAGTCTGCTGAACGGGATGATCCCGTGCTCGCTCCCCGGGAACCATGTTGGCTTAGTGTAATCGCATCGCCTACCCAAGTCACCGCTCCTCACATCTGGACACCTGAGTCAGGCACCAACTCTCTGTGTTTCTCAACACCTGTCAGAGCTCTGGGAACATCCGCTTAAGCCGCCTGGGCTGCGCTCGGGGTTGGTGGGTAACACCTCCACACCTGCCCGGGAGAGGGATGATAGCAGCTCTCCAAGAAGCATCCTTCCCCCAGGCTTTCCATGTCTGACTCTGCCCCTCCTGTACGTTATTGAGGTAAAAATTAAATTTAAAAACCATCAGTGGAATGCATAGACCTCAAGTATATAATCCGCAATGTTTAAAACAACATATTTTTATTGATTTCAGAGAGGAAGGGAGAGGGAGAGAGAGAGAGAAACATCAGTGATGAGAGAGAATCATTGATTGGCTGCCTCCTGCACGCCCCCTTACTGGGAATCAAGCCAGCAAACCGGGCATGTGCCCTTGACCAGGAATGGAACCGTGACCTCCTGGTTCATAGGTCAACGCTCAACAGCAGAGCCACGCCGGCTGGGCTAACCCCACAATGTTAAATAAATGTGTACATCTGAGCACCCACCATGCCAATCAAAGCAGAGAGCATAACCATCACCGGAGAAAGTTGCCTGGTTCCCTTTCACTCAGTCCACATCTCCCCCCAGACAACCACTGGCCTGATTTCCACCCCCACACATTAGATTTGCTTGTTCTTCAACTTCATGCAAGTGGAACTGTGCAATAGTTATATCTTGACTTCTTTTCTCAGTGTAATTTCAACAGAATCATCGATGTTGTGTTGACGCATCGGTAGTTCACTATTTGCTCTTGCTGAATATTATCTCCTCGGATAAACATCCAACAATGTGTCCCTTCATCTCCCTGCTGAGGGACATTTGGATTTTTTTTCTCTAAGTTTGGGACTATTGTGAATAAAACTGATATAAATCTCTCTTGGGTAAATGCCTACAAACGTTATTGCCGGGTCATAGAATAGATAAATGCTCGACCTTGTAAGAAACTCCCAAACCATTTCCCAAAGTGCATAAATCATGGTACACTCCCACGGGCCAGCCATGTAGGCGAGTTCTGGCTACTCTCCATCAATACCAACATTTGTTGTCAGGTTTTAAAAATCTGACACCTATTTTTGCGGGTGTGAAATGCTATCTCATGCTTTTAATTTGCATTTCCAATGACCCCTCTTCCTCCCCACCCTGGGTAATTCCCTTGCAGAGTGGTTTGCATTATCGAATTAATGTGACATCAGATCTGACGGCCCCCTGCACTCTTCTGGAGTCCAGATGTTTATTTCCTTTCTTGGGATGGGAAGAGCTTGGATATCCATTTTTCTTATGACTTTTCATTTTTGCAGCTGTCTCGGCGCTGTATGAATCCAGCTAGACCCATGGAGGGCGTGCCAAGCGCCGCAAGGAAGCCGATTGGACGGGTCCCCCAGGTCCAGCTGGAGACAGAGAGGGCTGGGGAGGCAGGAGTGTCTAATGTGAGTTCTCAGCGCCTTCCAGGCCGCCTGGGAGGTGGAGGAAGGCAGGATCGTGGAGTGAAATGTTAAAGCCCAAATAAACATCTGAGCTTCTAGGCGGTGCTTATTCAAATTACCTGACATTTTCTGGCCCATGAAGAGCGCAGATCCATGGGTGGGGCTTCCTCACTTTATAGCTTAAAGCCCCCCAGTGGGGTAAGATTTGTCCCTTTCTATGTGTCCTTCACCTCTCTACATTCTGAGAGGGTGGGAGAGAGGGCACTTCTCTTGTAGGGTTCCCCAAAACAGTGGTAAAGGAAGGCATCTGGGGCCCCATTTCCCCTCACTCTTGAGGCCACTGCATCTCAGAATGGCCATGTGTCAATTAGCCCCGCTCCTCAGTCAACAGATCTGCCTCTCTCCGGAGCCCGTTTTGAAAGTCCCTGAAATTTCTGAAGACTTCGGTGAACATGAGCACACATCTGACCTCTGAGTGGATTTCATCACCCAGCTGGCCCCTGTCTGAACCGCTGCCTCCATGAAGAATGCTTGAAATCCATCCTATTCTCCACCTGCAGCTGTTTCCTGGGATCTAAAAAATCATAATACGGCATTTTTAAGTCTCCCCGATGGCCTTGACACCCTAGTCTCACCAAGACTCTCCTTCATCCAGATTTTACTTGTGTCGTCGCTCATTTCAATTCAGCCATAATGCAAGTGGTTTACTAATGAGCTAACTAGGCTTGCACCTCATGCCAGATGGCAACGTTAAGATGGCAGGAGAGTCATGTCAGCCAACAGAGTACCAGAAATCAGCCAGGAGCAGTAGCCGATCAATGGACATGAGACCAAATGAAACTCAGGGGTCTAGCCAGAGGTCAGCACCCATAGCTATTCGTCAAAACAGTCCTTGTGGGCATAGATTGAGGGAAGAACTGGCTTGCTCTGGTCCATACAGTCATGTAGCTCAAGAGGTTAGAATCATCAAGACGACAACTGTGTCTTTCTGGTCTATCAGCTGACAGGCTTAATGCTAGAAGCTAGTGGTACTGCGGGACCTCACACCTGGTAGGGAGAGACCCACAGTAAACTTAATAAATCATGGAGAGCTGTTTCTGGATTCAATAGAGTCAAAAGAATTAGGTGAATAAAGAGTTGATAGTCAGGAGTTTCCTAGCTTCTAAAATGCATCATCTGAACGTGTATTGCTTTTAAATATCTCATGAGAAGTAAAAGATTATGTAATAAATAAATTGATTACCCCCCCAAACAAACAAACAATAAAAATAAAACATCAGCCCTAACCAGTTTGGCTCAGTGGATAGAGTGTCGGCCTGCAGACTGAAAGGTCCAGGTTCGATTCCAGTCAAGGGCATGTACCTTGGTTGCGGGCACATCCCCAGTAGGAGGTGGGCAGGAGGCAGCTGATTGATGTTTCTCTCTCATCGATGTCTCTAGCTCTCTATCCTTCTCCCTTCCTCTCTGTAAAAAAATCAATAAAATATATATTTTTTAAAAAACAAACAAAACAAAAAACATCAACACCCATGATTTGTAGAGCTATCTTCCATTTGAAGAGCAGTTAGGTGACCTGAGATGGCAAGGTGGTGCCCTACTATAGCTTCAGTGATGTAACTGAAACTGTGATTAGCATTCACTTTTGATGGTGTGGGGAGGGGTGGCAAATGCCTCACTTTCCCAGAAACTCTGTCCATGCTGATATGAAATCTACGCTCTTCCCCCAAGTTGCCACGTTTCCCCTCTGAATGTCTCAGAGCTGCCCAGCCCAAAAGTCCCTGGAGATAGAGTCCCATAGCTTTTGAAATGGAGCCAATGATTATGACTCAATACATGTCTTTTCTGCCTGGTCAGGGTATCATCCGGGTCCATCCTGGACAAAAACAGACGTTGTGCGAACCTGCTGTTAAATGTTGCGCTGAAACCCGGACAAAAACAGGATTTAAATGAAGTTGGGGGATTTACATGAGGCTGAGCAGCCACAACACATAGCAAACTACCAGGGCTCCTGTTTGCAAATCTTCCCTAATGTAATAAAAGATAAATGCAATCTCCATTTTACAGTCCAGCCTGGAGAGTGAGAGGGGATGCAGGGCGGAGGGTAGATCAGGCGACCCACGGAGCGGGCACCACCCAGGCTGCGGACGCTGTTTTTGGAGATACCCACCCGCCTCCTCGGAGCAGAATCTTGACAGACTGCAAGCCTCCTGGGGCTGGGACCCGCCCCACACACTGCTGTTGTCCTGCCACAGCTGTTTCCGTGTTTTATTACGATTTTCTCCGCCTTTCAGTTTGCAGGCCAAGGGGAGTCTCGGGGGACCCATCTGTTTCTCTCTGCCCTTTCCCTGTTCCCAGAAGCCAAGCTCACACATGCACGCGTGCACACACACGCCACACCAGGCCGCCGCAGAGTCCTGGAGGACAGCGGGGAACCGGAACCCGAGTGACCGTGGCCCGTCCCTCCCACACCCCGGGAGGAGGTGGGGTCCTCGGGATGGGGCCCTCCTCTGGAACAGTGTGATGAGAGGAGCACCCACACAGGAACCAAACCCTCTCTGTGGATCAACAGGCTTTCTTCCCTGGAGAACTTTCTGTCTTGTTTTTGTTTTTACTTAAACTTTCCTATTTTAAAAAAGTAAATAAAACACTCAGAGGGAAGGTGGCGGTGGGTGGGAAGAGAATAACCGAAGAATTTGTATGCATATATGCACAACCCATGGCCATAGGCCTGGGTGGAGGCGGGGCGGTCTATAAAGGGTCAATGGGAGATAAAAGGGGACACATGTAGTACTTTCAACAATAAAGATTTAAAAAAAGAATATTCTCCATTAAAAGATATAGATGATAGATAGATAGATAGATGATAGATAGATAGATGATAGATAGATCCGGCTTAGTGGTTGAAGCCCACAGCACTAACTCACTCGAGTCTAGAGCACCTCAGAGAGGTGGTCCCATGACGCTTAAGAAAAGTTAGAAACTTATTAAAAGAACGTTTCCCCCTGAGATGGAGCAGACTAGTGTCTCTCCTAACAGGATTGGCATTCTACAAGCCAGGCAATATCCCTGAGGCCCCAAGGACAGGTCTCAAAGAACATGGTCACACTGAGGTCCCCACCTGGGCTTTTTAAGCCTATTTTGTCTCCAGAATATGGCAGGAGTGAGTCTTCCCGTCCGGTCCTGTAGGCCTCTGTCCAGCCTGGGTCTCTATCACAGCCGCCTAGGAAGAGCTGCTGCAGCTCATGCTGATGTGAGTGCAGCTCTCATCCTCCTTCTTGTGCCACCAGTGTTTCCAGGAGCCCCAGTTTGCTTGTGTTTCTAGATTGTCCAAGAACCTACAGCGCCGAATCCCAAACACCGCTCTGAGCCAAGTAACACCTGCGGTTCTTTTTCCAGCCCCACTCTTCCCCCATCCCCAATGAGCTCATCTCCAACCGTCTCCCTGAATAATCCATCCCACACCCATTGCACATCACACTTGTAGACCAGGGTGTCTCCACCTCAGCACTGTTGACATATGGGGGTTTAGCAACATTCCTGGCCTCTGAGCACTCAATGTCAGTGGCACCCTCTCCAGCTGTGACAACCCCAGAGAGTCTCTAAATGGCCCTGGTGGGGAACCATTGCCGTGGGTCTGTGTTCACATGATTCTCGGTCTGGGACATGCTCTTACTCTCTCTCCTAATTAGAACTCTGGAGACTTAAATCTTCTCCTCCTAAGACCTTAACGGAGTCACTCTTAGCTGGTGTAGCCCATGCCTTTCCCCCATGCTACCTAGATAACTCCCAGATGTTAACTTGTATTTTACTTTGATGTTTCACAGCTGTTTTAAGTGGGGTTGTCTCTTCTACAGCCATAGCTCTCAAGCTTCTAGATGGCTAGTGTTGGGCCTTATTCTTTTATTAGGTGTCACCCATCGCGCTTAGCAGGTAATAGTGTTCCACTCTTACAGAGGAACATACTAAGCCCTCAATAAGTATCAGTGAAAGGAAGAAAGAATAGAGGGAAGGAGGGAAGGGAGGAAGAAAGGAAAGAAAGAAGAGAAGGAGGGAAGGAGGGAGAGACGGAGGGAGGGAAGGAAGGAGGGAGGGAAGAGAAATGAAAGGAAGGTTGAGAAGGAGGAATGGGGGGAAGGAGAAAGGGAGGGAAGATATTGAATAGCTTCTCATAGAATGAGATGGGTACTACAATCTCCACTTTGTCGATGAGCTCCCTTGCATTCACCCGCCAAGCCTCAGGTCCCAGCTAGAAGTAGCTGAGGCGGGGTTGTAACCCCCTTTCCAGACAATGTCTAGTCTAGGTCTGTCATCAAAGAAGCAAAATGTATTTACTCTCCTAGAAACCAGCACAGCTCATTGCCAAGCCTGCAGCTGCTCTGCCGCCTGCCATTCGAAATCAGGGCACCTCGGGGTTTGGTTCCAAGGGAGGCCATGCAGGGAATCCTGGAGTTTTCCTCCCTCCTCAGAAAGAGAGACCAGCAAGGATCTTTTGGGCTTGGCACCCTGGAGATTGCCCATAGGAACACAAAAACAAACAAACTAAAACAAATAAAAAAAACAACAAGCAAAACCCCACAATGTATTAGCCCAGGTCTTTGGAGAGGCAGATGCTGGGATGGGATGAAATTTGCAAGGGCTTTATGAGAGGAAATGCCTGTGTGAGGGAAAATAGGGAGGGAGCTGGAAACGCTGGGAGCCCTGTCAGACCACAAGACAAGTCTGACCCTGATGGAAGAGAGAGAAAAGCATCGCAGAGTGCTGGGCAAGACCACATGGGAATTCTCCAGCCAAAGTCAGCCTTCCCAGGAACGCCAGGTCTCCTGAGAGCACAGCTCCCTTAGCCAGACGCCCTTGCTGTGCTCAGCCCCTGACCAGCAGCAGCCTCTGGAAGGGGTGGCTTCTGCACCACCATGACCTTGGGTCTCACAGGGCGACTGCTGATGACTTTGGGTAACTCTGCTCCCCGTAGGGAGAGGTGTATTCTCAAGGGAAGCAGGGAAGGGGGTTGCTTAACTGAATTCAAGGAGATGGCATGCCTGTTTGCTGAGAGGACGGCATGATTGGTGAACAGTGGGATGGGACTGGCTCAGCCCACAGCGTGTGGATACAGCCAGTGCATTTTCCTCATCCACTGAGTCCACATAACCACTGTTCACAATGGACACCGCTGTTTCCCCTGAGCGACTCTGCTATCTGTAGGGTACAATGAAGCACCCTCCGTTTCTTTACTACTAAGGCACTTACGCTTTTCTTCTCACCTGAGAAAATACCATACATGGTGTAAACCATGGACAAGTTGTAGATATGCGGAGTAAGAGGCGGAAGAATCCATGCACTCCAGCTCTCAAAGGAAATCTCCATCACCCCTTGCGTATGTGTCCTGTACGTGTGAGAATGAGAAGTAGGGTGTGGTGGTTTATTGAACTTCTATTTAGCACCTCATGCTGAGCACCTGTCTGACTTGGTCCTCCAGATGACCCCATGAGGTAGGTAGGGCCCGTTAGCCCCACTCTCCAGGTATTCAGGTGAAAGGGAAACAGCGAGAAGAACCAATCAGATATTGAGAGTCAGGTCAGCTGAGCGCTGAACCAGGAGCAGAGAGCAAGGAGCTGTGGCAGCGGAGGACCACTGAGGACTCCAAGCTCCTGGATAGAGAGGGAGCCGCTCACACCACTGCTGGCCCTGTCCTCTCTCCCAAGGGTTTTGCTATACTGTGTCCCTCGATAGGATATCCCACGTAAACTCTGGAAAATGTTCCCACATGCTTTCTGGGAGACAGATTGGATGTCTTCCATCCGCGAGTATCAACCCTGCATTTTCGACACAGGAGTCAAGGGAGAGAAAAGATCATCATCCACTTGGAGTAAGTTGCCTGTCTTCCTTTCCAGTTGTTAGAATAAAATCCCATATCAGGGGAAAGTTGGTCTCTCAAAACGATACAGAGTTTCCGTCCTTATAGCGTACCAACAGGCCCTTCCCTGCCCCCAGATGTTAGCCCTGCTCTCCACGGACCGCGTGTGCTCTGGAAAAAGCAGATGCCGTCTCAGAAGGAAAGAACAGAATCCTATCAGAGACGCTGACATGGGACCATGTGTGCCTTTGATCATCTCTGTTTATAGGGCTGTGAGACCTGCCCACTGGGCTTTCTTTTTCACCGAAGGGGTTATTACCCTGAGTTGTGGGGACCCTGGATTCTTTATCACCCCCAGTGGTCTCAAGTTGTAAATTTCAAGCCACTATTAACGTGGCCAGACAGATTTTTAAGCCTCCTGCAGACAGCATGCAATTAACCATCTCCTGTCAGCTGGAAAATCCGCTCAATAGCCATTCAAGTTCATGTCCAAACTCCTTTGCATTAAGGAAGGCTTACAAAGCTTCCTTGAGTCTCAGAACTAGACTCTCACTAAAGCTATGGAGACAGGAAGAAGTCCAAAATGGGGGCGATGCGCCAGCCGTGAGAGGGAAGCGTTGTGCAAAAGATCCTGTAAGTCAGTCACCGTAGCCACCAGTTGCTTTTTACCCAAATCGTTTTATTGGCGTCGTTATGCAAGTAACTCCTACAACATACCAACCCATACATGTTTTAACCAGTGTACTCTATCCGTCCCCAGAACTAACTTTACATGCAGGTGACTACTGACCTGGGGCCAACAGCGGAATGAGCAAGTGGGCATGCCTGTCAGTGGCTGGGGACGCCACCATGGGTCACAGTCTACAGACCCTTCTTGTCGTGAAGCAGAAGGAAGTGTTGGTGCACAGAGCGGGTCTCTCACCCTTGGTGCTGGGAGCCTGGCCACCAACTCAGAAGAGAGGCACCGTCTCCAACCACCACGAGGAGTGATGCCAAGGGCAACGGCTGTGTCGTCCTAAGGAACGGAGGGGGCAAGGCTGATCATTGCTCAGAAGACTTCATGAGCCAAATGGAGGGAACTAATGCAAATAAAAGACAACCAAGTTAGCCTGCCATGATCTTGACGACATTTACGCTGTTGACTTGATTTCTGCACTAGTTTCCCCCTGTAACCACTCTGCGCATTGTTCACATTGAATGAATGACCTGTCCTCTCTCCCCCTTCTTCTCCTCCTCCTCCTCCTCCTTTGACCCAAATCTCTTGGGGGTTTTGTCTGTCTTTCTGATTTTTGCTTACATTCCTCCCTCCATCTGAACTACCTTTTCCCCGTCTCTGCGTGTTCAAATCCTACCTGGATGTCAATGCTCATCTCAGGTGTTACCTCCTTCGTGAAGCCATCCCCTTTTATGACAATTAGAACTTGGAGCAGTGTTCCTTCCTAAGGGCTGATCGTTTAGGAACCATCCTGACAGTACCCGTCTGTATATGAGAGCATTTCCAAAGTGCCCTGTGTTTATGGGGGAAAGTCCTTCGTACCAGGCCTCTCTCCATTCTGAGCAGCTTCCCCTCTCGCCTTGCCTTGCTCCGCTTTCTCAGGTCACTCCGTGCTGCTGCTCACAGCTGTGGCTGTCCCTGAATGGGTTCTCATTGTGGCTCCCTTGACCCTTCACCTGGGTAACTCCTCCTCACCCTCCATGCCCTGTGAGTCATCTCCTCTGGAAGCCTTTCCCGCTCAGCTGGGTCAACGCTCTCAATGCCCAGAGCACCTTGAATCACCTCTTTTCTAGCATTTACCACATTGTATTGCAACAATCAGATAATCTGTTTTCTTAGCTGAGAGGAGAACCTTCTAAGAAGCTATTTCATTCAAATTTGCAACTCAATGCCTACCAGTGTGTGTGTGTGTGTGTGTGTGTGTGTGTGTGTTCTCTGCTGTGACTATAATTGGGGCAATATAAAACTTTGGGGTTCTTGCCCACCTGCCCCCTATACTTGGATCTGAGTCACCCTGCCAGGACTGGGATGGCTGATGGACACTGTCTTAATCCGTTTGGGCTGATATAACAAAATTCCATACCCTGGGTGGCTTAGAAAGAGAAGAGTTTATTTCTCCTGGTTCTGGGGGCTGAGATGTCCGAGACCAAGGTTCCCGCAGATTCTGCTCGTGGTGTGGTGACAGTCAATTCCTGGGCTGTAGAAGGGGGTCTTCTCTCTGTGTCTTCACGTCAGAAGGGGTGAGAAATGCAGCTGAAGGGCTCACGACTCATTCTCCATGGCAGGGGGTGGGTCGGGCGCGCCATCAGCCAGACGGCCTGTGTCTCCTCCTCAGGGACACTGTGGAGCAAAGCGAAGCCACCCGGGATTAGCTTTAGGCGCAGTCATTCCACTCCGGCCATGGAATCTTGTTCCGGGGAAGGCGGGCGCTCCATCCTGGGAGGTAGGATGAGATAAGCTTTCTGGAACTTGCAGCAACCACAGTGCGATGAGTGGAGTTCCTCAGCTGACCTACGGGATACAATGTGACAAATCAGGGACAGGTCCTTCCCAAGGGCACTCTGATGGTCAGCCAGCCAGCCAGTCCCATCGAACCCGTGCCCTCCGTGGTGGTGTGGGAGACAGCCCAGGCGGGTGGGACTGTCAGGACAATCAGTTACCTAACCGTCTAAAAGCCCCCTTATGTTATAAAGGGACACGGAGACCACAGAGGCCACTGCATGGAAGGGTCAGAGCCTAACATTTAGCAGCTGCCAGGTGGCTTCTAAGCACATAGCCTCCTGGACTCCCAGTTTTACCCCGGAGGACACTGGGCCACACAGAGTTAAGTCACAGAGCCACAGTCTGAGGGCTGGTGCGGTGGCTGGTACACAGCGGAGATGGGACTTGAACCCAGATGATCTGGCTCCAAACCCTCCCCTTGAAGGCTGCAGCCTCCCGGAATGAGTGAGGGCTGCAAGGCTGAGCAGGGCTTCATGGTGCCAAGTGTGAAGTCCTTCTTCCCCGGAGCAAGGATGGCAAAGCTCCAAGAGGACAGCTCGCTCCGAGAGAGGTAATGTCCATGCCAACGTGCTGTCCCCACTCCCACCCTGCACCTCAGTGTCTGCGGGCCCACTGCTCCCACCTGGCTTCTCCCCCAAGGTCAACACCCCATTACCACGAGGCTGGCAGGGCTGGGGGCCCCTTTGTTTTCAAGGATACACAACACATCACACCTTCTGAACTTGTTCCTTCCCTGGAGCAGCGCCCTTTCCTCACCAAGGTGAGGACTGGCGCTCTCCGCTTCCCACTGCTGCCAGGAGGCCAAGGGCAGGAGAAAAAGAGGGTGGAACAGGGGGAGGAGGGGAGCAAAGCAAGAGGGCTCCAGGCAGAAGGACGGGGAAAGGGAGAAGGGAGGAGGGAAGGGAAGGGAAGGGGGCTGGAGAGAGGGGAAGGTAGAGGATGGGAAGGAGGGGAGGAGGAGGAGAGGGGGAGAGGGGGAGGAGAAAGAGGTGGCCTCCTCAAAGGAAGATCCTTTTCCCATGGAAATGCACTCTGGCTGGTGCCCATTAGCATCCCTGTGCATAATGAGGGGCCGGCCCATTGTCATGCAAATTAATTCAGATGACAACACCCTCTCCTCGACAACAAGCCCGGCTCCGGGGAAGTTTCTCACAGGGCCTCCGCCAATGCTAACCGGCGGCCACGCCACCATCTTTCACTAATTATGTTCCCCGCTCCGCTCTGGCGAGGTTTGTTTTCAGCTACAACCCCCTGCACTTCCCAGCTGCTGCCGGCCCCTTCTCATTCGGCAGAAGTGACAACACCCCGATGAGATGATACACAACATGAAAAGTAAGCGAGCAAAGAACACCAGAGGAACGCGTGCATTTCAGATCCAGGCTGAAAAGGAAGAGTGGGACTGAACAGAGAGGTGGCGTTATTTCCAGACAGCCACACAGCAGTGGCTCCTCGCTTTCCTTTCCCTTTGCGGTAAGACTCTCCCTGTGGCCTGATAACATGGATTCCTGGCGTGCTGACTACAGGGAGGGTGACTCATCCCTGCCATTGTCTGGCCGGCCACCCTCTCACTCCGGGCCACTGACCAGAGATTTCTCACTGGCTCAGGCTCAGACCAGTTCTTGCCCTGAAGGGAGTTCTCTGTCAAAAGTAAGAGTGAACATGGGTGGTTTACACCAGAATGGCTGTAGCTTATCCGCACTGAGGGCTGGGGACTCTACAACCTGTTTCCATCTCCTGGGCCCCTGGCAGGGGACATCTTGTCCCCAACCTTCTCGTGGCCAGAGCAGCCATCCCTGCAGCCTAAAGTTAAGAGCTGGCCAGGGCTGTGCCTCCCCATTCTATACATAGCCTAGCAGTCTAGTTAAGCCACAGTGCTGGAGTCTGAGGACCCATTCAAGTCCTGGCTCCATCTCTTTTCAGGCTGCATTATCTTTGGCAAGTGATTGACCCTCTGTGTGCCTCAGTTTATTCATCTATAAAATGGAAGTAATACTGGTACTCACCCCATAGGGCTGCTAGGATGATTAGATACATAATACATAGAAAGCACCGAAAACAATATCTGGCACATTGCAGGCATTTTTATAAATGTTAGCTCATATCATTAACAATTTTCCCAGACTTCATCTTTTTTTTTTTTTTAATCTGGATAATTCTCAGCTTTATTGCTCCCAAGCCACCCTGTCCTGGTTTCAATTGCAGTGACAATAAAATGCATACTAGCTGGCAGCATTGCTGACAGAGAGCATGTGACTGGGCCAGGGGTGTGGGGGGGAGTGGAGGGAAGCAGGACTAACCTTGTCTCCTGACAGTCCTGACACCCTGACACTTCTACCCTACATCTGAGTAGGTAGAGTAAGGAAAGGGGGAGGGGTGGACATTCTGGAAATCAGCTTTAGCTTAAACATTATCTGAACAACAGACGGGCTTTGTAGCCAGACACAAATTATATGCAAATCATATGCAAATCTGAATGTAAATACTTTGGTCCCAGGGAGAAAATCCTTGAGGAGACATTCTCACTCCCTTCTCCCTTACTTCCCAGGCTGTATTTTGTTCTCTGATTGGTTAGTTTGGAATTCATTAGGAAGATGCAAAGATGCTCAGAATTCCTCAAAGGGGTTCATGTCACCTGCCTGTCAGAGGCTGGAGACACCTCAGACAGCAGCCACTCCTACAGACCTCACTAATCAGAAGGGAGTTCTCTGCCCACTCTCACCCTGAGCCAGAGGAGTCCCCATCAGTAGCTCTAGACAAAGTCAAGAGCCAACTTCTCAAGGGCCTTCCACTGGGCTGGGGACACGGCCGCCACCTGGGCCTGGGGCACCCCAATCACCCCTTGCCTTATGGTCCCTCTTAACTTCTCTCATAAGATTTGAAAGAAAACCTAAACTAAGCCAGTTTGGGGTGGAGATAAGACATGTGAAGGGAAAAGACAAAACATAACTACTTCATTCATTCATTCGACAAAATGTTATCAGGTCTCTACCAGGCATCAGACAGAGCCCCAGCCTTATGCAGAGATGTCACCTCAGCTTCTGGACCTCGGCGTGGTGGGTGGTTCACCCATGAGATGACTCGGGTTCCCAGAGCACACCTCGCTCTGGGTCTCATGTTGGCCCACCTGGGAGGACATCATATGACTACAGAGTCCCTTTAAGACCCATCTACCAGAATGCATCTCTGATAGGGGAAATCTCACCATAATGAGATCAGGAGAAGAACACCCCTGGCTCTCCGTGCCATCCGTCAAGATGCCCCCATCCTGGCACTATTTCCTTACACTGTTTCCTAGGACTTCTCAGTGAGCACTCTCCGTCAAGAGAAGGGGAGATATTTCAGCCACAGTGTGTGCCCTCTTACAGCGCCTCTTGTCTGAGTTCTGACTCCATTCAGTGCCTCCATAAATCCAGGAGTGGGTGAAGGTGAGCACAGCCGCTGGGCCTCACCTACTTGAACGTTCATTCTCTCATGTCGAGTGCTGCAGGCTTTTCCTCTTGGCTCTCCTCGTCCTCCGCGTTCTCTCTCACACGCTCCCTCTCTCATTCTCTATCCCTCACTACGTTTCATGACTCTCTCCCACACCGTTCTTTTTCTAGGACCCTTCCCCTTCCTCTCTCTATCCCTCCCGGAATCTCTGGTGGAAACAGGTTGAAATTATGGAAGGCGACCAAAACTCTGTCTACAGTGTTGTGCTTCAAGATGGAAATTACTACACAACCTTGACCTCTCTTTGTAGGGGTCCTCCAGCTTAGAGAATTGCCACGGCCTCACTGGATCCAGAAGGGCAACTGGATGGCCTCCCCACTGCCTCTTCCAGAAGTGCAACAGCCATGGAAAGAAATATAGGCCCTGGAATCATTGCCAAAACCATTTCATGATCAAAATATGCTTCTTCCAAGGCCAGTCTTCCACAGTCTCCCTCTTCACCCCCATTTCATAGGTAGGGAATGCAGATGAGAGCTTGCATCTCTTGCATGTCTCAAACCCCACCCCTCAGCACCCTCCCCATCAGGAGCAAGTAGAATCCCATGAAAACCTAACACAAAGGGAAAGAAAGGAACCGTGGAATCTGGCCTGTTTCTTCCCACTCGGTGCCTCGTTCTCTTTAGCCCAGTCTCCGATTTCCAGTGGTCCCATGGCCCGCTTTCCCCGAGGACCGGAGCCTGTTGAATAGTGTTCGTTTTCATTGGTGCTTCCTGGTGCCATCAACAAAGACAAAGGCTTGGCCCCTCTGGCCGCCTTCCATATGACTTCATTTGCAAAGTCCAGGGAAAGGGGCCGGGCATCGCATCACATCCCTTATCACTGCGGGGATGGGCGGGGAAGGCTAACTGGGCAGAACGAGGGAAGACAACCCCGAAGGCAGCTTTTCCGTCAGATGACTCCTGCTTTTGATTCTGCAGCTCACACAATGCATCTCACCACGCCTGCCAATCGGCCCGGCAGGGGAGTGCGGGGCAGTGGGTGGGGGAGGCAGGGGCAAGCAAAGGCATCATTCACGCTGCCTGCCCTCAGGCCCGCCACTCCCTGTGTGTGCGTGGACTGCGCCTCTCCGTTCTCATCACTCACATCCCCGAGGTGTCATGGTGTGAAGGGACTAGGCATGCTTCCTCATGGTTTCCCTAATCCCCTCCGTGTCAAGTAACATATGCATCACTGCCTTACCCTCAACACGGTTTTGGCAGGTCCTCCACCAACATCTGCTGCCCGAGGTCTGGCCCACACAAGCTTCCCCTTCATCAAATGACAGGGCCAGTAGGCAGAGCTCTCTCCTTCCTTCCCCTCCTGCCAGCTCGCAGCTTGGGGTCTCGGGGTCCAGCACTTTCGCAGGCAGACAAGCACTGAACAGGCCTGGAGGCGGAGGCGGCCCCCCGGGAGTGCATCACCACAAACATCTTCTCTCCCTTCCCCCATCCGCATGCCGCCAGCCCCGGTGACCTCCTCAACAACATGGGTAATTTGTCTTGGAGGACCGCCATACCTACAGCAAACACAGGAAGGATTAGGACACAACATATGCCACACAGCAACAGAAACATGCGAAGGTCCTTCCTGAGCCCCAAGGATTACTGAGGGGGAAGAGAGGGAAGAGGCGGAGAGCAAGACAGAGAGATGTGGGATGAGAGCAACCCTGTTCACGCGCCCAGTCCTGGAAGGAAATGGATGCCTCAGAACTGGGTGTGTGTGGAGGTCAAATCCGATATGAGTTGCAGCTTCTTGAAAGCCCGTTGGTGACAGATGTGGACTTTCGCCAAGTCAACCACAAAATAGGATCAAAGGAAGCTGGAAAGCAACAACTGGGGCTCCCCAGCTAAAGGTTTCTGCTGCCCGTGGAATGCTAGCCAGGGGAGCGGATGATGAGGCGGAAGGGAGACTGGGAAGGGCAACATTAACATGAGTGAGGGAAAAATAATAAAGATCCAGGAATCGGTCCGGTTCCCTGAGGATTAGGGTTTTCTCCATGGCAGCAAAGACCTGGGAAACATGCACCAGGGTGCAGAGGGAGGCCTAGAACCAGTACTGCTGCTCAGAGAGGAAATCTCTTCACCTTCATTCAAGGAAAACAGATGTTGAGCAATAATTAGTTCATCTCCAAGGTGCAAGGGATGGGAATGGGAACTGGGTTTCAGGTTACTGGCTGTGAGGTCATGTTAGTTGAGTTCCAACCCAGGTTCTGCCACTTCATGGCTGTGTGACCCTGGGAAAGTCCCTTCTCTTCTCTGGGTTTCATTTTGTCATCTATAAATAGGTTTGCTGATAGTCCCTGATGTAAAGGGATGTAAGGATTAAAGATGCACATACAATGTGCCTAAAACAGTGCCTTGCCAGAGGAAAATCTCAATAAATGTTAGCTATTCTGCTATTAATTTTTTAAATATATTTTTTATTGATTTCAGGTGCCTTCTGCCTGCTCCCTACTGGGGATCAAGCCCACAACCCGGCATGTGCCCTGACCAGGAAGTGAACAGTGACCTTCTGGTTCATAGATCAACACTCAACCACTGAGCCACATTGGCCGGGCAATTTTACTATTAATTTGTAAGAATGAATGGGTATCTTGTAGGGAAGGCAAAGCCTAGAGCACAATTCTAAAACCCCAGTCTCTGTCATGGGACAGTAATTTGCGAATGAAAATTATGTGTACAAACACATGTGAATTTCAAATTCCTCATTCTTCATGTCTAAAGCCAGGCTCAGCAAACCATCCAAGAAGGCTGAAGGCAACTGAAACAACAAAAAGCATGACCTTGAGAAGACAGGTTCGCCTCCAAAAGGGTTAACACATTTGCTAGGACTTTGTTGATGTGGTCATATTCTAACTGGCTCTTCAGTCAGTGAAGATGGTTAGAAATATCAACCATTATTTAGTTATCTGGCTACCAGTGGAATAGGCCCCCTTCCCCCAATCCGCTCCTCCTTAATCTCATATCCAAAGACATAGAATTCTCAGGTCCTTTCAGCCCAGTTCCATGTGAATAATTCCCCAGGGGCCTGCTCAATTATGCTGGAGTCCGTGGGAAAGGGGATATGCTAGCACCACTAATTCCAGGGCAAAGTCTCTCTACCCAAGACATCCCACCCACCGACAGGTGTTTCCAGCTGTGGGAAGCAGAGGTGGGGGCACTTCCAGGTCACCCACTGGCCATGCGTCTCTGAGGAGCTTCCTGCAGAGAAGTTGATACATCTCCGTGGGATCATGTCCAAGGCCAGCTGTGTACATCCCAGGGCAACCATGGCAGAGTCTAGGGCACACTCTACGACAGAACAGGGATTTTTATCATGGGGAAGGTGGGAGTAGAAAATGTTTAAAGGGACATTTCTCCTCTTAGAAAGAGATTAAACAAAATTTAACTGCTGAATGAAAGTGTTCTGGTATTTAGATCTATTCAAAGAAGGCTATGGAAGATGCCCATGACAGATGTGGCGAGTAGGTTATGAAACCATAAACCAGCATTACGTTGGCTGTGATTGATTAGCAATGTCTGCCAGGTGTGTGGGAAGAAGTGGACTGTGATTGGCTAGCCATGTCCGCCATATTGGTGGCCTTGGATACCTGCCTTGGATAATACAGAATAAAATTCCTTCTTTTTTAATAGGCTCATTCCAAGGAATCTTTGGACAGTTTTTTGAAATTCCTGGGCCTTCATTTTCATTCTCTTAGACTATAAAAAGGAGAGAAGAAAAAAATTATGATTTTTTTTTTAATGTTTGAATGAACTGGAGTCTGAATTTAGCTTTTAAATATTTTGTTTCATTATTGATTCAGGGGGAGAGAGAGAGAGAGAGAGAGAGAGAGAGAGAGAGAGAGAGAGAGAGAGAAAACAAGATTATTTGCTCTGGTTCTCCCCCCTCCCCCCACATACCCCATCCAGGCTGAACCCGCAGCCTGGCATGTGCCTAGACCAGGAGGAATCTAGCCGGCGACCTTTCGGTGTATAGAGGATGATGCTCAACCAAGTGAGCCACACCAGCCAGGGCTGAAGTCAGGTTTCTTGTACATGAAAAGCCTCCTATCCAAATGCCAGGTCTAGTCCTGGGCCGTTTAGTGAAAGTCAATTTCTACATCCGTAACAGGCTTCCTTTTTTGCACCCCCAAAAATAATTTATCAGTAAGATTGACTATCCAGCCAATTAGCTATTCATGGGCCTTCGTATATCGCCACTTCAATTTGAAATCTTACTAATAAAGGATGAGGTGTAGGAGGGCTCACTGGGTGGGCAGGTACATTCACAGCAGGTGAAGTTAAAGTTATGGCTGGGGAAACATAATGTTAGTTTGCATTAACTGAAGTAGACCAAAGTACATCTCTCCATGTCTTGGGTAATTCATTCTCTCTCTCTTTTTCTCTACTTCTATCTCTCTATCTATCTCTAGCTCTATCCCTATCTCTATCTCTATCTCGATCTCGATCTCTATCTCTCTGTCTCCCCACCTCTTTTTCATATCTTTGGAAATCTCCTTCTTTATCTTTGTTGGAGTTAAAGAGAAGAACATAACTCTGAACTATAGCTGTAGGTTTCCTCTACAAGGAAGTACAGGAAAAGCGAGAGATTCCAGAAACATGAATTAACACAACATATGGAACGAAAGTTAGATTGTAAGGTTGACTTTTGCTCTCTGATTAAAGGTACAGATTGCTAATACTATTAATTTCTTCCCTCTTCTTGTCTTGAATGCAAATTCGATGCCCGGAACTACAGAAGCTGTTTTGTGACTATGAGGCAACATCCATGAGGGTGAAAGGCCAACAGGTTAAGCTGGGGAAGAAAAATAGAGAAAGGTAGAAGGAAGCATAGATTTGGGAGTCATCACTGAGTGATGAACTAGCCTTGAACTACATTTTCCTGGCTTCCTTGTGAGGCAAATAAATGCCTTTCATTTGAAAACCACCGTTATTAAAGTTTTATGATTTGCGGCTAAAAGTATTCCTATGCAGCTGATTCTATTACTACTATAATTTGGTGCTCTTTAGGCATTGTACCTATACCGACGTCTTAGCCTGTTTGGCTCAGTGGGTAGAGCACCGACCTTCGGACTGAAGGGTCCCAGGTTAGATTCTGACCAAGAGCACATGCCCAGGGTTCAATCCCTAGTAGGGGGCGTGCAGGAGGCAGCCGATCACTGGTTCTCCCTCATCATTGGTGTTTCTATTTCTCTCTCCCTCTCCCTTCCTCTCTGAAATCAATGAAAATATATTTTAAAAAGAAAACTAAAAGAAAAAGAATGTTAAAAATATAAATCTAAATTGACAAGCGGTCACAGAAGAAAAAAAAAAGTGTGTCACGCCAGCTAGCCCACATGGGGGACTGGGGATAAGGAGAGAAAGGGCCCCATTTCCATTGGCTGGACTTCCCTAACATATCTAAGGGATGAGAAGGCAGCCCAGGCCATCAGTCAGCCCTTTCTACACAGAGCATTTCCCAAGCTGTGCCTTCCGTGTCAACACCTTAGAGACCTGAGTCAGAGCGGGAGGCCATCTGCACACACGACCTCCACCCGCCTCCAGCTTCTCCCGTCGGCACATAGGCCTGAGTCAGCACCAGCACCTGTGTTAATATGTGGCGAGCATGCAGCCGGCCTTCCCCTGTGTTCAGCTCACAAGAGCAGCCCAGCACACTGCAGGGGCATTAATTCAGTGTCCTTGTTGTGGGCCATGTCATCCTGTATCACACCCTGCCCAACAGAGCGGCCAGGAAGGGCTTGGCCTGGGCCAAGAAGATTTCTTTTTCCCAAACAGCTAGGTATGACGCATTTGCTTCACGATGCCCGGCAAAGAATGCATCTCTCCACATCCTGGTGTCTCCAGGTAAAGGCACAGGTAGGCTATCCTGACTCCTCTTTGCCTGTAAGCTCACAGAAAGAATTCATAGGGTGGAAGGGTGAGATTGGAAAGAGAAGGGCCCCAGCCGGTGTGGCTCAGTGATTGAGTGTCGACCCATACACCAGCAGTCTCCAGTTCGATTCCCAGTCAGCATCATCGTCTATACTGCTCTGCCTCATACACAGGTCTCGTTTCAAAGAGGGTCTACCAGTATGCTACTCAACACTATGGAGAAGTCTTTGGAGCCACTGGACCCAAATACGATACAGGTCCATCTCATCCAGTATTGCCAACCAAGCACGTAAAACAACCCCAAAATGAGTTCAGAAGGAGTATCCTAGAGCCCTGTTTGGCGTGGCTGGGTGGTTGAGTGTCTACCTATGAACCAGGAAGTCACTGTTCAATTCCCAGTCAGGATACGTGCCAGGGTTATGGGTTTAGTCCCCAGGGTGGGTGTGTAGGAGGCAGTCGATCAATGATTCTCTCTCATCATTGATGTTTCTACCTCTCTCTCCCTCTCTGAAATCAGTAAAAAAATATATTTTTAAGAAGAGTGTACTAGATGCACAGAGCTGATAACTGCACTAGGATGGTGCTCTCGGAACAGAAACCGGAAGCACACATCGATTCTAATCTAGCCTAGCCCCAGGCCGGTTTGCCCTTGGTGTGACAGCCAGTGCCACATTCCTCTTGAGAGCCCCATCTCAGTGTCAGTGGCCTAAAGCCCATGCTTAGGAATGTGAGGAGCCAGGCTGGGTGGCAGAGTGGGTAGAAGGATCTAAAGATCTAATTGATCTAAATGTATAATTTCCGTGTGCTCTGACTCCTCAGGTACACTTCCCAGGCTGGGCAAAGCTTCCGGAAGCCACAGCAGTGATTATCCTGAGAAGATCAACTTTTAGGAAAACGCAGTCACAGAGGAGTGGGTGGGGAGGTGGATTCCCTATGAACTAGAAAGAGCTGGAGGCTGCTGCTGAAAAGCAAGATTCAGGCTGAGGCTGGAGAGGGGTTGGGGGGTGGGGGGAGGGATTTGAGTCCTCCTCTTTATATAGCCTCTTCCATGCTCTGTGACTATTGATAAATAGTCATTGGAGGAGGAATGGACCTAATGTGATGCAAATTGCATGCAAAGCAACATGTAAATTAGAACTGTTATCTGAAGTCAATAGGTGAGGTACTACGCATATTAAAATATAGGACAAGGACTCCGGAGGGAGGACCCGTCAGACTAGCAGGGTACCTTCCACTCCAAAAGGGACCCCATGGTCAGAGAGAAGTCATTGCTGCCAAAGAGCGTCCCCAAGCATGAAGCAGGGACAGTGAGGCCCTAACAGAGAGAGAATCCAGGATGGGGGTGTTGTCCAGTCTGTCAATGCTGTATTCAAAGTGAGCTCTCCTTCCTGGCCTTCCTGGGCTGATCCGCCCTGATGCTGATTGATTGGTCAAATCCACTGAGTGACAGGGAGGCAGCCTGATCTGATTGCTCATTAGCCACGCCATTCAGGATGACTCCTTCAGACCTTCTAACAAAAGGGCAAGGGACATGGAGACAGCCCTTGATACTGGTCACTCCTAGCTGGCTGGCATCACATGCAAGCCTTCTGCATGCGGTTGGAGCCCCTGAGAGCTCTCTCCCGTGAGTGCCACAGGCTCACACGCAATGCAGGCATGTTGGGCGCGGATTCGTGTGCATCTGTGGAAGTCCCTGCAAAGCCCAGCCACGGATGCCAGGAGACACACTCCTGGCCCCCACCGAGGTCCCCAGGGAGCCGCCGGAGAGTCTGACATGGTGGCTGCTCCGGGCCAGAGGAGGTCACGGCTGTTTCTGATTGGAGCCCTCCACTGTGTTTGCTTTCTGCGCCCCCATGGACCTCCTGCCAGGACGGGGGGACACGGAAATAAGTCAGGGGTGACCCCTCTGCTGACCCGTAGCGTTGCCAGCCAGCTCCTGATTGCAACCTCCTGGCTTCCGTAACTGCCTGTCATTCAGGCCTGCTGGTTGGCCGAGGCTGGAGTGGCCCCAGAGGTGCGGCAGGAAGCAAGGCTGAGCCCAGCAGCTCTGCGCGAGCTCCAAGCAGGGGATAACCCAGGCTGCCGGGATGGAGGAAAACAGGACGGGAAGGAGCATCGTGGGAACAGAGGGGAGACACCGCTGCCCGCTTCGGCAGACACTCCCTTTGGCTCCCCTGCACCCTTCTATCCACGTTTATGTGGCCCCTGAGTTCGGACCAGCCATTGCATGCAAACTCACTAGGAGCACCTGGACAGCTGTCATAGTCGCCCTGCCTTCTCTGAGGCTACATTATAGAAGCCATTCTCGCAATTACCTGGTGATATAATAGCACGAACGTATCACATATTCACAGCACGCGCGCGCGCGCACACACACACACACACACACACACACACACACACCCCTCTGCCAATGGCAAAGTCAGAGCATCCCTGTGCACCAGGATGTTCCAACAGGATCTTCCATTTGACTATCGACATGGAAGAGGCAAAGCTCTCTGCAGCCTCATGCATGGGGCTACCTCCCCGGTGACAGCCCACAGACTCTGAAACTGGTCACTCCTCCCATCTAATTGCCTCCTTTTACAGATCACAGACCCCAGGTCCAGAAAGAAGTGTCCTGCTCAGAGTTGCTGGGTCATGGGGACAGCAGGACAGGAATTCTGGCGGCTGCTCCCACCACACACATTCCCAGGTGCTGGCCAGTGTCCGGTACCTTCAGCCATCGCTCCCACTGCCCTCCCATCAGAGCCCCTCTCTCCTTCACAGGACGCTCACAGGTGGATCCTAAGCAAAGAGCAATGACGGCCTAAAGAAAGATCTGAGGAGGAAGCAGGGGTGAAGCTCAAGGTCCTGGCAGCCACACACACGGTGCCTGCTCTAACGGTCTCTGGAGCGGCTATGAAACTGACTTAGATCCTGGTTGGACCTCCGTGCTGGCCAGGAGACCAGGTCTGATCCAGGTTCTTCCCATAGCCGGGCACTGCCCTCCCCCAAGCTCTCCAATCTAAATCCAAACACGTCCTATCCCCTGGAAAATTTGCTTTTCGACTCCAATGTCCTTTGAGATTTAAGGAGTTGCAAGACAAATAGTACAAAGAGATGAAAGTTGCCGGGAGGAAGTCGGTGTTGATAAACCCTCCTTTACAGGCCGGTGAATCTGGCTCCTCCCTCTCTCCCCAAGGCCTTTCGTCCAGTTCGGGTCCATCCCCCACCCTGAGCAGTGCCTCCCAGTCCAACCCCCAGCTTCCGTGCGTATTAAACACTCGGCCCAGGTGATGGAGGCTTGACTTTTGACCTGATTCCATTCTGCTTTTTCGTTTTGCAGAAGTGACGGTGAGTTTGATTTTTATATTTATTTTTTGAGTTTGCTGATTCTAAAGCTTCCAAATGGAGCCCAAGTCACGTGAGGTGTAAGGGTTCCCTTTCGATGACCGGTGTGGTATTTAGCCTAAATGCTCTTCGGAACGCACGCCTGGCGTTGGAATGTGGACCCCTGATCCAGGTTGATGTGGAGGCACCATCTAGTCATAGCCTGAGCCTCAGACCCATGCTCAGGAGGGGCTCAGAGTAACCTCGTCCTCACAGGGCAAGACCCTCAGGTTCCACCAGATGCAGTCCCTTGGGTTTCTCAGGCCACACCTTCTGTCAGGAATGAATGTTTAACTTTTTCAGTCCTGGGTCCTTTACCAGAGAAGGATTTATCCCTGAGCTTCACTTTGGAAAGCTGAGCGTCAGAGTAGTTTTCCAACATGAAGCTCCCCAAGTCATCCATTCATCCATTCATTCATTCAATCAACAAATATGAGCAGATAAACATGACCCCTGACCTCCTGGAGCTCACAACTCTAGGGACCCAGACAATAGCCAAAGGCCAAACTTGATGGAGCTCAGTGCGAAGGCAAGAAAGGGTGCAAGAGGGACCTTAGAGGCAGTGGGGGTCCGTTCCCTAGAGACAGGAGGCCCCAAGGCCATTATAAGGGTGTTGGTGTTCAGCCCAGGACAGTGGGACCCCTCTTTTTTCCTGCTCTCATGCTGGTCCAAAGGGGACACACCCTCCTGGACTGAGTCCAGATTTTACCTCCATCCCCATTAAAAGTCTCTGCCCCAAGCCCTGGCCGGGCAGCTCAGTTGGTTAGAGTGTCATCCCGATACACCAAAGTTACAGGTTCGATCCCTGGTCAGGGCACATACAAGAAGCAATCAAGGAATGCAGCAAGAAGTGGAACACATCGATGTTTCTTTCTCTCTCTCTTTCTCAAATCAATCAATATATATATATATATATATATATATATATATATATATATATATATATATATATTTAAAGATGGTATTAAAAACTCTTCTCCCCAAACCAGAGCCTCTTTCACATCATGCCACCCACACCCGGCCCTGGCACCTCCTGAAGACAGAGTGGATGTTTTGAGTCTGCCAATCAGCCATCAGGAGGTTGGAAGGAGCACAGACTCCCAGCTTGAACTGGAGTTTCAGCCCCGCTGGAAAACCAGTGTAAAGGTGGTCCGACTGGAAGCCGGCCAGCCTCCCCTGTTCTGTTTGGGAACATGTCAGGATGGCGCAACGTTAGTGTTTAGACGCAGAGGTGGGTCACTGACTGTCCCATCCCAGCGCTCACACAGGCTCACCAGGGCAAGGCTGTGGGGTACCCAGATACTCCCTGCAGGTCCAGACACAGGCAGCCAGCGGCCCCTGTGCCATGGAAAAGTGGCTTTGCTCACCACCACCCGTTCTAGCTTTAGCAATTGCACAAGAGGCAAAGTAAACCGTGGTGTAATTAGCAAAATGATGGGAAAATATGTAAGCAATTCAAGTACCATCCGAGTTCCCTTAAATGCACACACAAACAGCATTCAGTGTGGGGTTGATGGGGGAAAAGCCAGTCGCTGACCCCGCTGGGCAATTTTGTGAATGTCTTTAAAAAAAAAAATCACCACATTTCTATTGATTTCAAAGAGGAAGGGAGTGGGAGATAGAGAGATTAGAAACATCAATGATGAGAGAGAATCATTGACCAGCTAGCTGCCTTCTGCTCGACCCCCACTGGGGATGGAGCCTGCAACCTGGGCATGTGTTCTGACCGGGAATTGAACCATGACCTCCTGGTTCATAGGTCAATGCTCAACCACTGAGCCACACTGGCTGGGCATTTTGCAAATGTCTTTCTGAAATCTCGAGACTGTGGCCATCCTTCCGCTGGAAAACTTCTTCAGGAACCCAGCTCAGTACATTCATGGTCACCTCTTTCTCCTTATCTCCTTTCCTGCTGGTCTTCGACATGTGGGATCTGCTCGGAAATGTGAGAAAGCCAGGATGCGGCTGGAAGGTGGGTCGGTGGGTCTGCAGACACTGCTCTCCGAGTAAATAGAGGCAGGTGGGCTTATTCTCACACCTTGTCTGCGTTACATTCTTCGAAGGTATACAAAGGCCTGACTTTGCCTAGTCCGCGGTCTCACGGGCAGGATCAAAAAGGAAAAGGGAGGAGAAAGGAAAACAGGGTACAAGCTCGGTCAACTTAGATCCATCCCCGAAGAAGCCCTGACCATTGGGGCTGAGGTCTCCCATCCTGTTCTTAAAGGAGAATAGATGTCATGCAAAACCTTCCCGGGGTCTGCAGTGACTTCCTCGTGAGAACAACGCCCAGGAAGATGGAAGCGTCCACGTGTGCCACCGGCCACTGAGAGTTAACATATTTGTTATATTTCCTCGGAAAAAAAAAAGATGTGTCCGCCTTCCTTAGTAACACTGCCACCCACTTGGTGACCAGGACAGAAAACCAGGCCCCATCGCAGGCCTTTTCCCTTCTCTCACTCTCCACGGCGAGAAGTCCGCTCAATTCCAACTCCTAGCATGTTCAGTCGCCTCTCCCTGTCATCACAATCCAATTCGGGCCAGTCTTACTCTTGCCAACATATTATTACAGCTTTTCCCAAATATTGGCATGGCTGGGCCTCTTACTCCATACAGCTCTCTGCTCTAGTTCCACCTGCGCCGAGAACGCTTCTCTGGCCATTCTGTCTGAAATGTGACTCCGCATCACTCTGTGTCTGGGCCCGCTTCATTTTTTTAATAGAAGCCATTCACACCTCTCATAATATTACACATACGTACATATAGAGCATATAGTGATCTATCATATTTTTAGAAATATGTATTATTTATTGTTGGCTTTCCCTTCCTGAAAATATTCTTGTTCTGTTCATTGTTATATCCCAGTGCCTGGAGTGATGCCCAGTATACAGAAGGCGCTCTATAAATATCTGCTTAATAAAAGAATGAACGGGTCTCTCTCCTTCCACTCATATGTATGCCCCAGTCCATCCTTTGAATTGATGATTTCTAAAACACAGGTTGGATCACATGATTTCATCGCTCCATACGCTCCCGTGCCTTCCTGCCACCCACAGAAAAAGCCCAACATGCTACATGGTGTCCACAGGGTGCCATGTCTCAGCCCCACCACTCTGTGACCTTCTCTCCCCTGCCTACCTCCAACTCCCCAGGCCTCACCCATCCTACATGGCAGCCATGTGCAATGACTATAGGCTCCCTCAACATGCCATGCTCTTTCTGCCCTCAACTCTTTCACGGGGGTTGTTTTCTAACCCTACAATGGCCCCCCTCCTTTGATTGCTGGGCAAATGCTGAAGGGCCATCCCTTCTCCACCCACCAGCATCCCTCATCCCCTACTGTACCTTGCACAACTTCTGTGACAGGTTCCAGACCCTTGTTGAGTGAGAGTGTGAGTGTGTGTCTTTGTCTGTGCCCTTCCTTGGTCTAGGAGCAAGGACCATTCACCGCCATGTTTTGGTAGACACACAACATTTTTTTAGCTTTGGAAAATTCTTCTTTCATGTGAGCATTTTTGTACAAAAATAAAACAAAGCTTGTGAAAGAGATGTAGGAAAAAATCATTACCTCTCTCAATCCTGCTCCTGCAATCTCGATTTCATTCAGAAATACATATATCACAAAGAGGACAAGAAAGGGAAATAGAGAGAATGGTGAGAGATGGAATTTTCAGCCAAGTGAGAAAAAACCAAACCAAACCACTGGCTTTTGCTTATTCATTGCCTCAATTACATAACTGAAGCCTGAACCTGGATGACAGAGAACTTGGCACAGTGACTGTACCCACCATGAAGAGCTACTGGGCTTGTCCAACGAACAAAAAGGCAAGAGGCCAAGAATGGACTGAAACTCACGATGGGCTTTAATTTTTATTTCTCTGGGGTGACAGGGAGACTTGGCTGGGAGATTAGGATGCTTCACATCCCCTGCAGGCTCTATCACCCCTTCTACCCGACCAATGCTGGCAAGCCCATTACAAACCCTACTGCAGCGTGCCAGCTCTCACCTCTCTCCTCTCCTCCCCTCTCTTCCCCTCTCCTCTTTTCCCCACTCCTCCCCTCCTTTCTCCTCATCTCCCCACTCCTCCCTGCTCCTCTCCTCCCCAGTTCCCAGCTTTCCCATTAAATGACTCCATCTGTCCCAAGACCAATTTCCTTTTCTTTGCTGTTTTCTTGATGAGCTCACGCTGAGTGCAGAGGGAGTGAGTGAGAGCGAGGAGTACTGACTGTTGGTTCATGTCCAGGGACATTGGCTACTATTGTTACCTTTGTGCTCACCACCCAACATAGTAAAAACAATACACACAAAATAAAATAGAAAAACATATTTCCCTTCTGTGAAAGGGAAAGAGATCAGGCTTCCAAAGGGAGCCTGCATTGGAGCATCCAGCAGCCCTGAGCTGGTCACTGAAGGAGGATGAGGCTTGAGGGTCAGTCATGAGCTTCAGTCTCTGGTAAGGGCAGGAGGAGGTGGGTAGGGGGGACGCTTGGGGCTGAGACCCCCCCTCCCCCAAAGAGGGACACTGGGGATGATCACGCTAACTGGACTCTAATATTTTCATTGTTCCTTGAATTTGAGCAAGAAACTCTTCTCTGTCTTAGAAACTTGAGTATTAAGACCTTCATGTGGACCCTGTTGCCCACATGATTTTCCTACAAAAATCTGGAAAAATGGGGTGTTCCTAAGACTCCAGAAAATATGTCTGCAGAACTCAGCTCCATGCCCAGGCTAGCCCAGAAGGCACACATATCAATTCTTTCACTCAAAACATGTAGTCACTGTTATAGACTTGACATATGGTAATATACAAAATCCCCCCCCCCACACACACACACACAAACGAACAAAAAAGTTGGCCCAGCTGGCGTGATGGAGCATCAACCTATGAACCAGGAGGTCACGGTTTGATTCCCGATCAGGGCACATGCCTGGGTTTCGGGCTTGATGCCCAGTGTGGGGCGTACGGGAGGCAGCCGATCAATGATTCTCTCTCATCATTGATGTTACTATCTCTCCCTCTCCCTTTCTCTCTGAAAACAATTTAAAAAACATTTTTAAAAAACGCTTGCCCTCTGGGAACTGACTTTCTGTTGAGGGGGAGGGAATAACAAAATTAAGCCAAAGGAATGATTAAACTATATGGGACGTCACATAGTAAATGCTAAGGAGAAAGGGACAACAGAGGGTGGCTATATGGAATGCTGGGAAGTTGACAGATTTGGGTCCACGAAGGTTGCCCTGAGGAGGTTGATGTTTCATCGAAGGCCTGAAGGACCAGGTGAGGGAGGCTACAGATCATGAAGGGACATCTAAGATTATAACAGCTTCCTGGGCGTCTCACATTCTATCCCTCCCCAAGGCATGCGGAGCAAATATAAAGAAAAGAAGGAGCGGGAAGCTCATCACCCACTGTACGCGTTGCCATCTGGTGGACCCTGGAACTCATCAGTGTATTTGGTTACTGTGTTTACACAGCCGGCAGGACACACACTGCTCGCTCAGGGCTCCCCAGAGCCCTGGGAATGGTCCCTGCTTCCCCGGATTCCTGAGGCCCCCGCATCCGGGCTGGAGCTCCACCCCTCAGAGGGCTCCAAGCATCCCCTTGGGTTGTCCAAGCACTGGGGCCGCCCTGGGCCGGGCTCAGATCTGAATCTAGACCGAGTCCTAGGCCTGGGTGTCAGGTTGAGAAAGAGAACTTCTTAGGAAGTCATTGCCTCAGCTAAGAGGCAGATACGTCAGCTGAGCAGGCCACTGGGCTGAGGATCACAAAAAAAATGAATCATGTAACATGCTAAGGCAGCGGCTGACCATGGGAAAGCTCGCTGAATGGCAGCTGTTAGTGACCGTAACCATGGCTGGGACTCTGTACTGGGTATATGAAGTGCATACCAAGAATGTTAGGTGCAGTTTTTTTTTGTTGTTGTTTTATTTTACCTGATCCCTTTTACCTATTTTAAGTATATTTTTATTGATTTCAGAGAGGAAGAGAGAGGGAGCATGAAACATCAATGATGAGAGAGAGTCGCCTACTGGCTGCCTGTTGCACGCCCCACACTGGGGATCAAGTCTGCAACCGGGGCATGTGCCCTGACCGGAAATCGAACCATGACCTCCTGGTTCATAGGTCAATGCAGAACCACTGAGCCACGCCAGCCGGGCTCTTCTACCTGTTTTACAGCAAAGACACAGGTTTAGAGAGGTTCAATATTGCTTACAAGTCGCACAGCTAAGTGGTGGCCAGGATTTGAACCCAAGCCTATTCAGTCCTGGAACTTGGGCTGTCGATCGCTTTGCGCTTCCCTCTACCGACACAGAAGAACCCCTGCAGGTCTTGTAAGTCTGACTCTTCACTCCGTTCAGAGCTGGGAAGAGGACAGCTTAGTGAAAAGTTAAGGAGGCAACACCCATGCAGCTACGCCCGCCAGCCTCCGGTGATGCTTCTCAGAGAGGCTGTGCTCTTTCAGCCGCTGGGCGTGGCCCCGGGAGGCCGAGACCAAGCCACGGCTTAGAGAGGGTAGACAGTACAGGTGCCCCCACAGGAAATGCCCGTGGGCCGTCAGTCTTGTACACATGGTCCCATCTGTGACCCTCGCCCCTCAGTCTGTGAAATGCACAGTGTCTCAGGTGAAACATTTGCAGCAATGCAGGGAGCGGAGGGGTGGGGAGGGGACTGAGGGGGGTCTTGTTTCTTATTCCACGGCACTGAAAGCCGCCCCAGGACAGGTTTGCCTGACCTGTGGCCTCTGTATGTAAATAAGGAATCAGGAAGCCAAGGGGGAGAGTCACTCACCCACCGAGTCAGTGCAAGAGCTGGGAGCCAGAGTGAACCCCACCAAAAACTGGCACGGGCCACCCAGCCCAGGAACCCAGGATCTGCGACAGCCTTCTCACCCGCGGCGAATGAACGTCATCAAACCCCCCAACTCAAAGTCACATCCCAATAGCCCTTGGAGGCTGGCTGGGCCCACTGCCCACAGAGGAGGCCGAAGCCCCGCTTCCTTCCCCAGGACTGGCAGAGGCAGTGGGTGGATGGGCCTGGGCCACGTCACACAGGGACGGATGGAGCATCTGCGGGCACTATTGACAAACTGGGTGTGTTAGTGGACCCGGGAGTGAGGCAGATGGAAACTCCAAAGACACAGCAGAGTGTGTCGGAGCGGAAAGAACTTCCACAGTCTCTCCACCAGCCTGGGCTCTCCCTCCTCCCCGGAGGGACCCCAGGTGCTCGGCCACCACCCCGTGGTCCTGCCTTTGCTGCAGCCGGGGCCGGCCTTCCCATGGCTGGCTGGTTAACGAGGCAGGCGGGCTGCGAGTGTTCCGCCTCTAGCTCATGTGTTCTAATCCTATTAAACATGCACCGGCTTCCAAACTCAGCTTTTTCAAAACTTGCCTCCCCGGCCCGTACCCCCCGCCCCCTTCCTAGTCTGTCTTGCTCCCTTCCAGCTCGCAAAGCCATTGCCCCGTTGTTGGCAGGAGTCCCATCTGAGTTTCTGCAAGGATTTGGGCTATGATTCAGCTACCTGCAGCTGTTCCCCAGTTACCACCCACGTAAAGGAATTTCTGATATTAAAACCGGTGACAAACTTCCTCCCTCCATTCCCCCCACCCACCCCCAAACACATTAGTTTGATTGACAGCCACAGTCCAAGCGGCCAAGTTCACCCTCACTCGGTTCTCTCCATGTTCACTGGGTGGTATGTTTCATGCTCCACCCCACCTCCATGCCTTCCTCGTGCCTCCTAGACACCCCCGAAGTACTCTGTGTGAAAAGACCATTGAAATACCATTGCGGGGAGGGGGAGAGATGGGTATTTATGAAACAATCTACTCAATCTCTCTATCGTCAAACAAAATCCTCTTCCCACCATAGCAGTACAGCCTGCTAATTTCTCCCCCGGTGTGGAATACCATCAAGAGGGAGGGAGAGAGGCCAGGCGAGGAGAGAAGGCTGAGGGTGAAGGTCCAAGCCCAGATAGTTCCAGGGAGCCTTTCAGAGTGAACTCCGGGACCACCTGCTTCTCAACTGGAGATGCCAGTGCATCCCGTTGACCAGATGCCATTGTGTCAGGCAGAGCACACTGAGCACGTATCCACGAAGTTGGGCGCAGGCCTGAGCTGCCCAGTCCCAGCTACTTGCCTTTGTGTGTGTGTTGGGCTGAGGGGGGGGGGGGCCGCGGGCAGTGGGACATGCAAAGAGTGCAGATGGCCCCGCAGTCCACAGCCCATCCTCCTCCTGGTGGAGTCCCGCCTCGCTCTGGGCTCCTCAGCTATAAGCTTTCTTTCAAAGGAGGATGAGTTTGGAGTCCAACACAGCACCCACAGAACTGTCAACGCCTCGCATGCTGGGTACCTACCTGGAGAGGGGACACTCAAAGGGAGGTTTGGGGCACTGACCATACAAGAACCCCTGAAGGCTGAGGCCCTGGGCTTCCTCAGGGTTGCTCCCTTCTGCTTGGCAAGATGCTCTGTCAGGGAACAATGGAATGGCCTCACCAGTCCCGCCAGCCCCAGTGTCCCCTTGCGGCTGGGCAGTAGCCAGTAATGTGATCCTTCCCGGCAGCGCCAACCCCCCCCCCCCCCCCCCGTTGGGAACTCATCCAATCTCAGGGCTCTTCGGGGAAGAGAAATTCCTTTCCCTGACCTCTGCAGGTGATCGGACCCAGGGCCCTGCAGCTTGAAATGTGATGTGATCTTTGATCTCTGCTTGCACAGCTGCAGCCGTTATTATGCACCATAAAGGGTCCCAGCCGCTCACCTGCCCTTCCTGGTGAGTGCTGGGGGCCAGGTATTCATTCCCCAGCCGGGGCCGATTCAGACTTCTCTGCTTCCCTCTGTTCCATCCCGCTGTCTCATGCCCCTCGTTCCCAGGACGTGACCCCGAATTCCAAGACTGTGGACGTGTTCGAGTCCTCCTAAACGAGAGCATGTGGTCTCAGAAAAACATGACCAGAAGCTCCTTTCTTCGGGGAGGAGCATGAAGACAAAGTCATCGTGTGGGTTCTCCTTGCCCCCTGCCCAGGCCCTAAAAAATCGCCTTCCTTTCAGAAGTCACCTCCTAGTACCTAGCCCCCCACCCCCCACCTTTCATTGTCTTCGCTGGGTGGAAGTTTGTGATAAGTTTCCCCGCTTCTGATGGGTAAGTTCACAGGCCTTTGCTTAACTAAAACTGGACCATGTGCCTTCTCCTGGCATCTGACGATCTTGATGACTGAACTGTGACAAAGATCTGAGTTACAAAACCTCCATTTATACAAGACACTGCCTCCTTCCAAAGGACGTGGCAGTGGCCTTTCCACTCAAAAGCATCTCTTCAACTTTTTTGTATAAACATTTTCAAACTTAAGAACCTTGAGAGAAGAGAGCAAGGGGACATCCATCTATCTAGCCAGGAGCTGATATGGGTGAAAAGGTAAAGCCACTCTCTTTTTGGCTGGCCTCATTTCAGACACCCCCTCAGATTATAATTAGAGTTTCCTCACTTCCTCTATAGGAAGTCACATAAGCCTGGTAAGGCAGTGGAAGGAAGGTCAGGATACTGGCAATGAGCAGGCCTCAGGAGTCAGCAATGCCCTGTTCCTGCCTCCACAACAGGGCAAATGATACCCATGACCCCGAGCCCTCAGGCACAGCACCACTGTGTCCACGCTTTTAGGCCCTCCTGACCCTCCCATGGACTGTGAAGACTTCACTTTGCTTCATCCACTCTTCATTAAATGGTGGGAAATATGTTGGAGTAAGAGTTAAGCTGCCAGCGCCAAATTAGCTGTGTGCTCTGAGCTGATACATATGTATCAGCTGCCTTCTCAGTATCTCCAATTGGATGTCCAAGAGGTATCTCAACTTTTGTTATGTTTTCAATACAAGTCTTGGCTCCTTTCAAACCATTTCTCCCCAAAGATAAAGCGCACCATTGCTCACCCAGTTGCTTAAGACTGTAGCCTAGGAGTCATCCTTGATTCTTCTATGTTGGCCACACCCCAAGTCCAGTCCATTCATGAGGCAGGTGAGCTTGACCTTTCACATCAGCTCCACTGTTGGCCCTCCAGTGAAACTTGCCACTTCCTCTTACCTGAGCCCCTGCAGACATCTTCTGTATTTCCAACTTCTGCGTTTGCCCTCTGACTGCCTAATCAGCCCCCAGCAATCCCGGAATATTCCCTTTAAAACAATAGACCAAACCAGATGATGCTCCTAGTGGAAATCTACCAGGAGATTCCCACAGCATTTATAATTCTCAACACCTCATCTCACCATTTCCTCTACTTACTTACCTGACCACCTCCCCTCATGACACGATCTCCCTTACTAATGGCCTACCAGCCACCATCCCTCAAGCACATGAGGTGCATTAGACCATTTACTCCTGCTGTTCTTGTCCTCTGAGCTGTGCTTCATTTAAATGCCACCTTTGCCACCTACCTGCCACTCCACGCCCACCATCATTGCCCCTCTTACCTCCCT
Source organism: Murina feae (assembly GCA_004026665.1). Classification (NCBI taxonomy): domain Eukaryota; kingdom Metazoa; phylum Chordata; class Mammalia; order Chiroptera; family Vespertilionidae; genus Murina; species Murina feae. The sequence goes on from PVJC01003551.1 coordinate 43,228, forward strand.
TCAGCCCTCCTATCCCAAATCAAAGCAGATCCCAAATCTGCTTTCTGAGGCCTGTGACTGGGAGGCATGTGGCTTGTGTTGTTCAACAATGAATCCAGGTGCCCAGACCCATGCAGGCACTCGACAAATCCTTCCTGAACTCATTAATCAACGGAACATCATTATTTCAGTTAAGGCCAGTGAGGAGGCAGGTGACAGGCAAAACTGCCTGCTGTACTTTGCCATTTCTGTAACTGCTTTCCATTCACTTAAAAACAAGATGGAGCCCTGGCCAGGTGCTTGGTTGGTTGGAGCCTTGCCCTGTACACTGAAAGATTGTCGGTTCGATTCCTGGTCGGGGCACGTATCTAGATTCAATCCCTGTGGCATGTATAGGAGGCAACTAATTGATGTTTCCCTCTCTAAAAAGAAAAAAGAAAAAGAAAAGAAATAAAAACATATCCTTGGGTGAGGATTAAAACAAAGCAAAACAACAACAAACAAGACTGAACTGTGATATTAAACTGGTCCACAGTGCATTTCTATCATAATAAAGCATCTCACGTCCTTCTAGTCCTTATCACATCCATCCTCGTTTTATTGTTTCATTTGGTGTCACCCTCTTTTTGTCTGTCTCCTCCATGTCAGGATGTGAACACATGAGGGCAGGAACCTTCTAATCTGTGCTCAGTGCAGTGTCCCCAGCGCTGAACCCTTGGCGTGGCACATAGTAGGTGTTCAATATATGTTGGGTGAATGATTAAATGAGAAACTAAACAGGACTGGAAGTCTCATTAAGGGATTGTGACCTACTCAAAGGCAAGAACTAGATGTTTTTTTTCTTTTGTGCAACTCGCTAAAAGCCTCACAGTGCTCTGCGCTTAGTAGGAGCTCGTAGACATTATTTATTGGTTTGCATTTCACTAAACAAGCAAGATTTCTGGGGCTCCATGTCCTAATTAGAAAGGCTCCTCTGGAGAGGATAAAGGCTGGGGGAGGAGTTAGTCAGGAGACCCCAGTTCCCAGCGGGGGCAGGGCTGAGACAAAGGATTCAATGGGCTCATTTGCATTTTGTTTTGCATAAATATGCAAGCTGAGTGGCTGAGCTGGTGTCTCTAAGGATGTCAAATGGCAAGTGACTGTGTTTTCAAATAGGATATGTAGGATCTTACAAGCAGAAGAGTCCCACCCAAAAGAAGACTCTTCATCTGCCCTGGTTACGGTGAGACACCCTGACCCTGGCTGAGTGAATGTCTCTGGTCTGGACCCTCCCTATGCCCTGACCACTGCCAGCCCCTTCCCCACGCTCACCCTCCACCCTCCACAGGGACCTTGGCAAGCCTGTCTAAGGTGTGGCAACTTCCAACAAAGCCCCGTTGACAGAGCTTAAAACAAACCTCCCTGGCCACATACTACTGCCTTGGCCCATGGAAACCACCGAACTGGGAGACCCACTACAAGGCAGAAGAGAAGTTTCTAACAGAAAACCACACTTAAAAAAATAAAAAAATCATCCTTTCTGAGGTCAAGGCTCAGAAAGACCATGGGATTTTTCCCCCCTCCCCTCTTAATCCAGTTGCCCTGATTTGCATGGGATTTGCATAAACAGCACATTGTATTCGAGGAGCCCTCACTTCGAGGGCCAAGATTAAGTCTGAGGATTTGTCCCACCCACAGTAGTTCTGTTCAGTTTGCACGGTTTTAGAAGCTGGGGGACACCCAAAATAGCTCTTTATATACTGGCCGAGGTGAAAAGGACACAAGACGCTGGAGAAGGGGCCTGAGGTGAGGGGGGAGGAGGGGAGGAGAGGGCAGATGCATACTCTGTCCTGTCCCCAAGGAGAAATTGAACAGTAAGTACAATCCAGGGAATACAGTCAATAATATTGTGATAACTAGGTAGAGACGGTGCCAGGTGGGGACTGGAAATATTGAGGGGACCCCGGGGCAGAATATATGATTGGCTAACCAACCACTATGTTGTCCACCTTGAAACGAATACAAAATAACTGTGATTGAAAAAATAAAAGGAAAAGAAATTTAAGGTCGCTTCCCGTTCTGGACTTCTCTAAATCTCTGCAGGGTGCCAGGCACCGAGGGCTGGCCCCGCCAAACCCCAGGATGATACTGAGAAGTAGTTGTACCGCAGCCAGATCCACGTTGAGCTAATATTTGTTGAAGGCTTTTCTGTGACAGCCCATGTCACATGGGGAAAGGGAGGGGATTGGACTGGATTGGACGAGGGAAGGGATGGGCACGAAGGAATGTGGCATTCTTCCATCAGCCCCACCGCCATTGCCCTGCTGGCTACCCAGCAGTGGTGGGCCCTTTCAAAAGCTTGAGCTTACAAACCTCTTTCAACCTCTGGCCACCAGGTCACACCTGGTCCTTGAAGAAGACACAAGGGTGCAGACACACTTGGCACTGGTCAAGCGTCATCTTCTCACTCCCAATGTCAAGGTCAACACAGGGCCCTTACAAAGGGGCCCTTCCACTGACAGTGGGTTCTCCCAGTGCTGGCCCTTGAAACTGCCCACGTATTTTGTATGTTCGGCTTGGAGAAAGTTGCCTTGGCCCGAGCTCTCTTGAGTCCAACCATAGCTTTTGCATTGTGCCGAGCAAGATCACGGAGCAAGATCCTGGCGCCGACGGCCACCTCGGGTGTCATGAACAGCAAGCGGCGAATAGACTTCCAAGAGCAGGTCAGGCAAGCCTGCAGGGCTCTCATGAAAGGGGGATGGATGGCCGGGGAGATGGCCAAGGTCCCTGTTTCTTCCTCCCCAACTTCCTTTTACACCAGGTGCTGACTGTGACCCTGCAACTGAGCACCTGGCAGACCAGCTTCCAGGAAAGCCGGGTCCTGATGAAGGAGGGAGGAGAGCACAGAAAGGGCAGAATTCACATCCTAAAACCTTCCTGGCTTGGCCTCCTCTAAGAGTCAGCCTAGTTAGCTGGATATTAATGAGGGGGAAGCAAAGCAAATCGGATGTTATCGAGTCGAATGGGCTGGGGGACACGAGCCTGTTTGCTTCACTGGGTGCTGGTGGGGACAGATGGGCGTCCAATGCTGTTATTTCCCCCAGGAAAACAGACGCTCCCACGATATTTTTCCAATGTGTCCGCAGATAAGAGTTATTCTGGTCATCCTAAATGTGATTTCTTCTAAACACGTCCTTGGCCTACTTCATTTTCTTCTTTTATTTCCTTTCTTTCTTCCCTGGAGGATGTGGGAGGAAAGGAACGGAGGATTCCTGGGGTCTGGCCATACACAGCTCCTTCAGCAGCCAGCAGGATACACATGCGCGGCCCGTGTGGGAGCCGCCGTGTGGTTAACTCCGTCCAGCCCAGGATTACCTTACGGCTTAAGAAGACGCTTTGCCATTCGGTGACTCTAAAATAAAGAGGATTTCCTCACAGGAAGTGGGCTGCTGGCTGTCTCTGGTCCTCTGATGCCTAGGAACCAAGCTCGGCCTTTCAAAGCCTGGAACAGCCAGTCCCGTTCCCATGGTGGCAGCTGCCCTCTGCTCCAGCGTGGGTGCCTGGGGATTACTTCGCCCCACTCGGTATGGTGTTTAATAACTTTATCCTGCTTTATGTCTGTGTCTTTTTTTATTATTATTATTTTTCTTCAAAATTAACCTGGAGGCTCAAAAGATTAAACCCGAGGAAAACTTCCCAATGCCCTCTAGCTGGTTTTAAAACCCTGTTCTCCCCGAAACCCTTGGATTTCCACCGCAGGACGAGCCGCATAAGAGGTCAATGGCCCCACCTTTTGTCTGTCGGTCTTGGGGAGACCCTTCGCTCCACCATGAATTGTTGCCAACGTCCCAGAACTAGGGAGTTGGGAAGGGGAAAACCGAACCCGTATTGTTGCAATCCCCACCTCCTCCTGGACCAGGAATCGCCTCCTGCTGGGAGCTCCGCCCACACTGCCCTCCCTCTTGCTCTCCCTGAGCATGTGTCAAACACTTGCCCTCCCCTCTCCTCTCCGCAGCTCCTGCCAAGGGTGTGTTGGCCTCGTAGTTTTGAACCCCGCTCTTTGAGACACGGAGAAAGTCCAACCAGAGGAAGGAGAGGGAGCAGAAGACGTCTGGCCTGTGTGGCTCAGTGGCTGAGTGTTGATCTACGCACCAGGAGGTCGCTGGTTCAATTCCCGGTCAGGGTCAGGGCACTTGCCCAGGTTTTGGGCTCTATCCCTGCTGGGAGGGCTGGTACACGTTGATGTTTCTCTCTCTCTCCCTCTCCTTTCCTCTCTTAAATCAATTAAAAATCAAGTCCCCATTTCCTCCCTGGACAAAGGGTGGGGACAGTCAGCTCTTCTGCAGTGACCAGCTGGTGGCCGGGCAGGCTGAAGGGACCCCATGGGGTTGCCCTTCAATGATGAACACCTGATCTTCTCTCTCTCTCTCTTTCTCTCTCTCTCTCTCTCTCTCTCTCTCTCTCTCTTCACTCATTCTGAGCTCCCCTGCCCAACCCGCCACCCCCCACACCCCACCAGACAACCCCTACCAGCTATTTTGATTTCTTCTCAGAGAGCAAAGTAGAAAAATCCTTCCAGGATGTTTATTTCCCCTGGAGGGCAAAAAGGAACATGCCCGAGGGAATTGTATGTTTTGTTTTGTATTAGGAAGAAGCAGTCACAACCTGGGGCTCTGGAACCCCCACTGGGTTCCCCAGGTGGAAGATTCTTGAGTCGATTCAGCCTCATCAATTCTCAAGGAACCACAGGCGTGAGGCTGTCTCCTGTCACCTGGTCCCACCCCTCTTCCCTGAGGCCCCCAGTGGTGTGGAAAGAAACCCAATGACTCTCTTGACCCAGTGGCCTGTTGGAGGTGCTGCTTCTTCCGAATCCTGAAGGGCCTCCCACTCCCAGGGTCAGAAGAGGGAGGTTTCCAGCTTCCTTCGCTTTCACCACGGCCTCTGCCTTCGTAGGGTCAGATACGATGGCCTCAGCCCTCCCTGGCTCTCATCCCTGTGTGGTCTTTGGAGAAGTTGCAGAATCTGCTGGAACGTGGCTATCACTCCTGGTGCAGACTGACTGGGCTACTAAGAGGCCAGGCTTAGAGGCAGACAGGACTTGGTCCACACTTTCTCTCCTCTCTTATTAGCCGTATGACCTCTTGTATCTGAATAGCTTTGAGATTTAGGGTCATCATCTTTAAGTTTATTTTTAAGACACTGGATGAGTTTATGTATGCAAAGCACTCAACACTTGGAGGACACGTGGTGTTCAGAATATCTGACTTTCACTATTGCAAACAAAGTTAAAATGGCAAGAGTCAACTCTGGAAGCTCGTGTGAGACCTGCCACATTTCCCCTTGCAATCTCCTGTCCTTTGGTTCAAGGTCATCTCCTCTTTGGACTGAGAGTGTGCACATACCCATTAGCCACAAACTCTTTGCCATCTCAAGAAAACTCAGTCCAAATGGAGATGGGGGGAGAAGGGGGGAGTAAAATCTGGCTGCCGTCGGACCCTTGCTTAATTCTGCTCACCGCCCACTTTTGCACTAAGTTGCACAGCTGCTCCACCTGCCAGCTCCTCCCAGCATCCTGTGTGTCCCTACGGGCCAACATCTTGAGCCCAAGTCACAGCTGGCTCCCTCAGGCAGCCCGAGGCCTGATACCACCTGCAAAGAGAACTCTGCTCTCTGCTGAAAATGCACAGGCTCCCTGTGCCCCGTCCCTGACACTCCCCCGACACTGTCCTACTACTGTTTCCGTGTAGCGCATCTGGCCAAAGCAAACAGGCCTGTGGAACCAGCTCTGCAGCGAGCAGCTGCGACCCAGAACTGGCAGGCCATGTCAGGAAGCCCCGGCCTCCCCCCACCTGCTCATGGGAGAGCTTCTGGAAGACACAAGAAAGGAGGCCTGACCTCTTCATTAGCCCTCGCCCAGAGCCTGACCTTATTCTCTAGAGGAATGGGACCTCCCCACTCCACAACCACATCACTGCCCTCATCCAGCTCCCACGCGTGGGGTGCCCGAAGATGGGGATTAACGTTTGAGAAAAGGGAGCGTGGACCGTGAACATAGGATGTGAGGAGCTAAAGGAGTGGTCATGAGGCTCAAATAAGGGAAAGTTTATTATTAACTGATATGGGGGGTTCCCTGTCTGCATTTGAGGTTTGAGGATGGATGAGGGTCTCAGATCTAAGCAAAGGAGAAGAGGAAAAATGGGAAGAATAAAGAGAAGGGGAGAAAGAGGGAGGGAGGAAGGGAGGGAGGACAAGAAGGAAGGAGGGAGGGAGGGAAGGAGGGTTGTAAGCATCCTCTGTCGGTTAGATAATAAGCGTTTTACCTGTGTTTTCCCCTTTAAACTCTATAAGGCTGTAGGTATTGATTAACCCCATTTTATGTCTAAGACATTGAAGCCCGAAAGGAGGTGACTCGCTTAAGGCCACTCAGGTGGTAAATGGCGGAGCCAAAACAAGAACGTGTCTTCTGGCTACGAAGCCAGAAACTCTGCATCTAGTTGCTGCTGCTGCCCAGTAGCTTTGGGATTTCTTACATAATTTACGTTTTCAGTCCCAGGCTCTAGGATAATGCATCTATAGGCTCAGTGTCCCTCATCAGCGTCAGCAATCATTCTGGGTGAGGTTATAAGTTCCTAACTTGTTATTCCTAGGAGTTAGTTGGCTGTGACAATGGTGGTAATGGAAGGGGGTGGAGTGGCAGTAGTGGTTGTGGTAGTTGTGGCAGTGGTTGTGATGGTGGTGACAATGGTAATGATGGTGGTTGTGATGATGGTGGTGGTGGTGGTGGTGGTGGTGGTGATGGTGGTGAGGGTGGTCATGGTGGTCATGGTGATGGTGGTGATGATGTGTTCTTGTTGGTACAAATGGCAGTGGTGGGAATAACACAAGACATAGATTACACCAGCCACCTGGCTTTCTCTGTCTCTAAACCCCATCCTTGCATCCCACTCACCACCTTCTGATCTTTCGATTTTGTAATAAAATGTCCAGAATTCTGAACCTTTGTTTGGTGGTAGCAGCGTCTGTAAGATGATATGACAGCCTAATGTTTATTTATTTGTCAAAGGATGTAAGGGAAATCGCTTCCCTTCTTTAAACAAAACACAGAGTCTCCAAGGCTTTCAAACTGGAAGTCAGCTCCCCAGGTGGGGAGAGGTGCTGACCAAGCAGTGCCGCCACCTCTCCCAGGCTTTCTCTTCCCTCGCCCTCTCTCTCCCTCGGCCTCTCACACCCACGCCCATGTCACCAGCGGCGAACTCCTGCCCGTCCCTCAGAGCCCCACCCAATGCGGTCAGCCCTCTGCTCTCTCCAGGTCCCTCAGCCCAGCTCTGAGACTGACATATAAACAAGTCAGAGGCAAAGATACAGAGAGAGAGAGACTGAGGAGAGAAAAAAAAAAGGGGGGGGGAGAAAAAAACAACAAACAAAACACAGGAGGTGCAGAGAGCATCCAGGTCACAAAGCTGACTTTTCTGAGCCTCCCCAGCGAACTCATCCCCAGGCCCACAGCTCGTCTGATCAACTCAAAGCGCTGGGACGATTCAGGAGACACCTTCCAGGGCCCATGCTTCTCGGGGTCCCTGACTTGTCTTCGTGTGGAAAGGGTCATAGCACTTGCCCTTCCATGTTCCTGCAGTCACTCTGCTCTGGGAACCCAAGCAAAGGCCGCCCAGCTCCGCCGCCCACCCAGGGTGCTCCCACGGGGCCCCATCGGCCCAGATGTCCAGCAACACTTTGGCAACCACTGGAAGGAAAGAACCTGCCTGTCAGGTGACTGGCCTGGCTCTTAAGATGGACCCGACGGTGTAACAGCCTCATAAGCACATCATCACTTTCTGATGCAGTGAATTTCCCCGATAGACCCACAGAGCAGCCATCGCCGTGGAAGGCCGATGGCAGGAGCAGGACTGAAAAGCTTGGGCTGAGGATGATCCGTGGCCCTTGTTCCCTGGGGAAGCAACACAGAGGAAAAAATGGAAAAGAACAGCCAACTTAAAGCACGGGGGGGAACCACCCAGAGCTCCCTGGGCTGCACACTGCGCTGCTGCAACGATAACGGAATGTCCTCTGAGGGATAAAACAAAACGCACTGTGCAGGGAGCTGCTCTCTCCCTTCAGTTAGCAATGTGTTCTTGGGTGGTTTGGGGGAAATCATGACCCAGTTCTCGCTCTGACGGTGTCTGCCAAGACCCCAGGGAGGGTCTCCCAGGGTGGAAATGCCTGTCTGGGGGTGCAGAGGACCCCCAGCATCCTCAAGTGGACCCCCTAAGCTTTACACAATTACTTCCCAAGCTGCACCCTCTTGCAGTTCACACACAATGTCTCCCATTGAGAATCTTCTAGAAACTCTTTGATAAGGACGCGAGGACGCGGAGCTGGAAAACAAGCCTGGGAAGACTATCTGGCCCATTTTTCCCCCCTTTTTCTGTTTAAGTAACAATGTACGCCTGGGCAGTCCGGATAGCAGACTTCATGTTGCCAATCTCCTACCCTCCTCCATCCCAAGGGTGGGGTGGGCTGATGCTACTTTCAAGGCTGCAGTCAAAATGCCAGCCTCCCTCGCGATGCGAAACCCCAGGATTCCCACCACAGGCACCCGGTACCTCCTTGTCACTCACAAGAAGGCTCCCAGGCCAGCCTCTCCCCCGGGCTACTTGTGGTGGCCTTGATGCCTTTAGAGACACAGAAGGGGCCAGCCATCCTCCTCTCTGCTATCTCTCGGGAGAGTGGCTGGAGGACAGCAATAGTTTCTTTGGCGCAGAACATCTCTGACAAAGCTTCGGATGCTCCACTCCCCGCTGCTGTCATGCCTGAAGCCCTGACTCCCCATCTTTCTGCAGAAGGAAAATGGTTCCCGTGCCCCACCCTGCTGCCGTGTGTCCCCGAATCTCTTTTGAGAGTGACGGTGGAGTTTGGCAGGGAGAAGGTGAAGCCTGGGAAAGCTGCAGCCGGTAGCTGGAGGGTTAAGCTGGCCTGGCAGCCCCCCATCCCAGATGGAGCAGCCTGAGTCCCTCCCCTCAGCCAGCGGCTTGTTTGGTTATCTTGGAGTGTGTGTTGGGGCTAACGCATCCTGGCCAGGCCTTCCGGATGCAGCCTCGCTCCCGAGCAAACCTTATGCAGGAGTCTGATTCCCCAGGGGTTGCCTCCTCCCAGGCTGATAAAGGGTTTCATCATGGATGATTCAAGAGGTTGAGATGCAAGCTCCAGCGATAGCTAAAGAGGCCTCCAGCCCCCAGCTGACCTCACTTGCCAGCTGTTGACAGGTTCGGTCAGGCCGGCCAAGCAGCATCCCAACCAAGCCAAGACAAATCATCTGCAGCTCTGCACCCCTCGGCCTCCAAGTCCTTCCTCTGGATCGCCGCCCACCCCCAGGGCACCCTGCGGAGCACCCCCAGGCTGCCCCTGCTGCCAGGGGCACATGAGCAGACGGGGAGAGAGATCAGACGGATTCTGTTCTCCAGCCCACATCGCTGGCTCTCTCCTAGAGCTTAGCAGGGGTCCTCTCGGACCCTCTGTACTCCTTCCCAGACTCTCCCCTTCCCACTCAAACCATTTGGGACCTAAGTAGGTGGTTCTGAGTATTGAGTCACTTTGAAAAGCATGTGGTAGGCCAATTCCTCTTGTGTACAGAGGAGACTTTAGGCAACACACACACACACACACACACACACACACAGAGCAATGATGCCATGATATCAAGATAACGGGGTTTGGGACCAGACGGGTGCTTGGGGCAGCGTGGGGACCACTCTGCAGAGTGTATGGCTTCCCAGCCACTTAGCTGTGCATCTGAAAATGGTGCGGAATGGTTTTGAATGTAAACTGTGGTTGAAAATTAAAAAAAAAGAGAAACAATGCCAAAGAGAAATAAAATATACACTTAACTGCTTTAAATTTTTTTAAAATAAATAAAAGCATGCGGTAGGCCCAATCCTCTTGTGTACAAGAGGAGGTTTTAAACTAGGCAAGACACACACACACACACACACACACACACACACACTCAGACAGCCTGCTTGCTTCCAGCTAGGGTTCTGATGGGAAATGGAGGAGGGGTTCCTTCTCATTCACACAGCCAGCAGCACTAGGGGTCCCCCAACTCCTGGGGACAGTCTACTCAACTCCTGAGATCCCGAGCAGAGTACGGGGCGGGAGAGGTCAGAGAGAGAGCCAGGCAGCTCGGAAGGCTCCGTGCGAGTACCAGACAGAGGGGCCAGAACAGTGTTTTCTCCGTGACTTCTAGAGTTAAGCATCACTTTGGAGATGTTGGAAGGGACGGGAAGTGCTTGGGACGGGGGTGGGGGGGAGTGGAGGAGTCAGACCCTCCCTTCACCCTTACAGCCAATTCTCAGGGGCCAGAGCTCAAACTGATGTTTGGGCCGTGTCCATACTGGGCTCAAGGCAGAGGCTGAAAAGGATCCAATCCCTGTGTGGCAATTCAGTCCAGGGGGTAGACCCTAGGGCCTCAGTAATAATACGCCAGGCCCCTTGACCGCTGCATGATGCTGTGCAATTTTCTAAATGCTTTCAGCAAACATCTGCCCATCCTATGCCACATCTGTGAATGGGGTATCAGTACCCAGACACCGTGGCCCTCTGACCCCAGATCCTTTGCTCCTCCCTTACAGAAGGAATCCCATTGCCCTCGGAAATGAAGAATGCCGTACTGAGACATGGAAAGCTGAAGTCGCACAGACACAAAGGTGAGGTGAACAAAGGCCAAGCACAAAAGAGTGGAGGACATTTTTTTTTTCTTTTATAAACTTTGAAGAAATGGCTTTACCTCAGCATGTGGTAACTTTAACTATTTACGACTTTATGTAGTTAGTCCATGATTATTGTAGAGAAAGATATTTTGAATACTGATAATAAAAAAGTCTTACAAATAACGATAAATTTCTAAACACTGGTATATACATACATGTATTTTGAAAGTTGTTCTATTTCTTTTTGCATATGTATTACCCATAAAGGCGACATTACTTATATTAATTATATAAGTCACTTTACTCTTGAACTTCTCTTTTACTTAGAAACTGAGAAAAATGCTGGATCTATCCTTCTATGTCAGTAAATGGGTCTGTTTTTGACGGTGATTGTCTAGTGCGCCATTGTATTAAATATTACTGGACATTGGTACTGTTCCCATTTTTTATAGCTGTAAATTATGCTCTAATGAAGCTTCTTACGCACCGATATTTGTGCATCTCTCTTACTATTTCCTTAAGATAAATTCCGGAAAGTGGGATAACTTGGTCAAAACCCATCTTTCATGCATTCGCTGTATTTCCCAAAGGGTGACCCTTTCCAGAGTCGCAGCAGCAGGGCCTGGGCAGTCAGAAGCCTCCTCAATGATGAAGGCTACTAGCCACAGAATACAGCTGGAGGGTCAGAGGGCAAGCCATCTCTGGGGAGTCCTTCAGCGGCATTAAGTGAAGACTGGACTTTGATTTCTAGGGCTGAGAGAGGTGCTACAACGTTTGGGTAGAGACTGATTTGGCCGGAAGTAGTAAAAGCAGAAGGAAGGATCAGTTGGAAGAGAGAGACCTCAGAAGGACACAGACCCCCCAGTCAAGGTGAGTGACATGGATTTCTGAAATGGGCTGAATCCATCGGCAGGAAGAAGAAGGAGGTGAAAGAGCAGAAGAAGAAAGATAAGATGAGTGAGTCACAGCTTACGTGGGGATCGTTAAAGATGGCCAGTGCTTTCCGGTTTGAGCAAATGGGAGAATGGAGATGCTAGCCATGCCAGAAAAATGGAGGGGAACTTTAAGAGAAGGTCAAGTTTGTTTCCAAGAGTTTGTACGTCTCTATGCAGAACAGGGAGAATCCTGCGGTTTCCATGCGGGTCTGAGAATCAACCCCAGAGCTGGGAGTGAAGGCCATCGAGGGGGATGACATTGCAAGGGAGGAAGAGCAGCATAAAAAAAGGTCCAAGAACAGCTCCCTGCACAATAGTGTGAGGAACCAAAAAGGATGATCAAGAAGAGCCAATGGAGAAAAAGAAAGAGAACATGGAGCATTCCGTGTGATGGTGGTGGTAGGGACAAGAGGCTGCCACCAGAGAGGCCAATGAGTGAAACCACACGGAAGAAGCCATTGCCGTCGACCACACTGGTGAGTTCCTCATGGAATGAGAGGAGACACCAACCAACCTGCCATGAGTCTGAGAGGAACTTGGTCTGAGCCTTTAATGAGGACAAAGAAGGGAGTGGAACAAGGAAGAATGCACTGGGCCTAGGACAGTGGTAAGAAGGGCATTCACAGGCAGAGTCCAACCAGGAACGCTCCACCCCGCAGACCTGGCTTGAATTTTTTAAGCCTGATTTGGGGGATGAGGGTTGGGAGACAGATTTGGTGAATCCCTTAAATAAATGCATAGCACCCACAGAAAGCCCAAAATGAAACAAGATGTACAACTCACGCTCTGTTTAAGGCTGTGGTATGCTGGTAACCCAATGGCTTCTTTTTACAAATAGTACAATTCCAATCCAGAAGACGAAAGATACCATCATGTTGCATATTGTGGGGAGGTTGAAAAATTTCCTTCCTCTTAATTCAACACACACAAAAAAGAAAAGTTTGGGGGCTGAAATAAATGCTACCCTCCCTCCTAACACATAAAGACTAAGTTATAGAAAAATTCTTCCACAGAAGCTGGGTGTTTGGTTATAACCTCCATGCCCTGGCTCTCTCTGGAGTCAATTTTCTTGGTTATATTCCCCCCACCCAGTCTCAGAGGCTGGGGCAGCCCTTTAGCTGAATCTTTCTGCCCTGCTTTGCCTCTTCCAGGACTCAATGGAGAGCACATACCAGGCAGAACAAAACAGTGGCAATTGATGACAAATGGATTGAGCTTGTCTCACATCTCCTCCCCACACCTCATTACCATGGAGACACCAGCCAGCAGAAGCCAAGAGATCAAGAAATATCCATGAAGGACAAGCTGATGGACACAGGTGCTAGGGGGATCGATATGAGCCAAGGTCCATCAACCTGTTCCTGGTTGGAGGGGGAAAGTGGTGGGATAGAAAACTGGGGACTTAAGGTACAAACAGGTGGGCTTTGTCCTTGAGACTAGAAGCCTCTTTTCTCTCCACTGAGACCTGTGTCATTCTGGTCCACATTGACACCACACACCAAAGCTGTTTTCTTTCTTTTTGATGTCCATTTCTTACTCTCACTTCTCCTTCACCGACAGATCTGGATAACCTCTAGGATGGGCAGCTGGATATGTACTCAAGAAGCCATGAAATGAGGCAGAATGTTTGGAAGATTTGGTCACTGGAACCTCCTTCAACCGATTTGGAAAGTAGATAAGAAAGCCCAAATAGCAAAAGGTTCCTCCCTCTCTCTCTAGTTGGGACAAGCGGCGAACATGGCCTCAAAACAGAAAGACATCTCTTTACAAGGGTAGAGACGCCACAGGTCAAGAATGAAAATAAGAGATCTAACTTACATTGTGGTTTAGTCTTCACTATTTCTTTTCTGTGTAACAGGAAGTCAATAGTCAAATATTCAACTGAGTTGCAACCACAGCTCAATAGAACTAATGGGTATAATTTCCCCCAAACAACTGTCAACAAACATAAATATGGGAGGAAGAGAGGAAAGAAACTTCTAAGTTAGTCCTTCTTTTTTTAAAAAAAAATGCAAATTACGTGTTCCTACTTAGGTGCTTTGAAACTCGTCATTTGAGTCATTCAGATTCTGGGTACTCATCATAATTCTTATAAAATCTACTCTCCACACTGACCTCACAATAGCTGGAGGGTAGATACAGCCTGTTGCTCTAAGTTTTCAGGTCATTACTTTGTCATTGTAGTAGTCCTAAAGGTCAAGACCAGAATTTTAAATTCAATTGCCCAAAATCTAGCAGTTCATTGCTTTGTAGAAGGCACTCAAAACATGATGGTTGATTGAACACTATAAAATGTTAAAGCTTTACTGTGGTAGCAATTATAGCTGAATCCCCATCAACTCTTTCTTTCACTGTGTAGCGGTCACAGGATTTAAGTGGAGATTAACTCCACCCAACTGCAAGGTTGGCCCAATCATAGATTAGATTCCATCCTCATGCCATAGTGATTGGTTCAGATAAATGAAGTCTATGCCAATCAACACATGGCATTTTCCCATTGGAGTCCTGAGGGAAAATTTGCTAAAACTCCTGGGAAAGTTCTTAATTTCGTCAGAGAGAGGCACCGAAGCCAACTTCTCACTCTTAGACAGCATGTTTGGAAGACGACAGTCCTAGAGCTGTGGACATTTGGCAACCCTGAAGGAAAGTGGCTGCTGAACGGATGCGGAGAGCACAGAACTTTGAGATGCCACAGAACATGGTGTCCCTTCATCCTCACCGGGTTGTAATCACTTCTACAGCCTTTCCTCATCTCTGAATCTCATACTGTCACCTACATACACCTCATATTTGAATTTGAGCTTTTGTTTGCAGCTGCTTTTTTGTAGGAAATCAATCTTGTGTGGCCAGGCTAGGGAATGGTCACCATTCTGTTAGCTACCTCTCCTTGTCTCCTCATCTCTGTCCCATGGACCAAAACAATCCTACAATACCCTCCAGAAAGATAGATAGATGATAGATACATAGATAGATAGATAGATAGATAGATAGATAGATAGATAGATAGATAGATAGGAAATGATATGTAATTTATATATAAACAGGAATTTCACTGACCCACTAATTTATCAGCCACAACCAATACAGGATTACTGCTATAGCCCATGTCTATAAATTTGCTTTCCAAATTTTGGGGTGGGGGGGGAGCATTCTCAACACTTCACTTCTCTCTTCCAATATCTAGTTAACTGGTTCTGTTGATTCTACCTCATTTCTGTCATCATCTGGCCATCCCCACTGTTCATCACCCTCGTTAGACCTTCATCATCTAATGCTTGGATTGTTGCAATAGCATTCTGAGAGGTCTATCTCCAAAATCATCCCCCTCCTATCCATTTGCTCTTAACTTTTTAGCTGAAAAAATATAAACAGCCATGTCATTCCTTAGTTTACATTTTTTAATGGTTCCCCTTGGCATAGAGATAAAAAAATCCAAAATCCATTTATGATGTGGTCTTTACTTATGAAGTAGTTTTCTATACAGTTGTCTCCCCGGTGACTCTTTTGAGAGTTGGCCATAACCCCCTCTCCCCATTCGTAGGGGTTCAGAGAAGATGGCCATGTTAGAACATGAGCCTGTCCCATGGCCAGACAGCTCTGTCCCTAACGGGCCTTTGACCATTGTTGGGTCAGTGAGTTTCCACCCCAGGAATTCTGTGCAATGTCAGACGCAGGAATGGTTCTGCCCTAAGTTGCGTATCATGCTTCATACCAGCCTGCTGGGGGACAGAATGACGGAGCCAGTGGACAGAGAGAAGTGGGAAGTGGTACTAGAGAGGGGCCCGGTCACCCTTGAATCTCTGTCCTAATTGCTCCGGGTCCCAGCCATATCCTTAACCTTACAGGTACACCGCTGTTCCATGAGCTACCCCCTATTCTTGCTCCCAAATTCTTTTTTCACGTATGTTAATTAGAGTTGGGTTTCCGTATGTGCAAACAAGAGTCCTAACTATGGATTCCCCTACATCTCCGTTCCCTGAGGCCAGGTCTATGGCTTAGTCATCTCTGCCATCCTCAGGGCCTATTCATTGTTAGCAGAGGATGGAAGACGGAGAGCTAGATAAGAAAACTGTATACCCATACAAGTTCGGGGGAGTTTCACTGACCCCAGAATGTGAGCATACCTTTAAGATCCCTGTTTTTCTGCCTGCAGTCCCTTCTGCCAGGATGGAAACCAATCCGCCCAGGCACCTGTGTAGAGGTGAATGGCCGTAGCCTGAGCCAGACGGGATCAGACCAGGCAGCCTTCACCGCCAGCCAAGTGGGACTGCGGGGGCGGGGGAAGGAGGAGGCACTTGACTTTCCAAGGGGGTCCCAGGTGTGGGCCCTGATGCATCCCTCCCCCACTTCACCTCTGTCCCCTCCTCCAGTCGCAGAAGGTAGTTTTGAGCGAGGAGCAGGCCTGTGAAGGGACCCGGGGGAGGGTAAGAAAGAGTTAAGGCCCAATTGCCAGCTCTGAGTGTGTGGCGTTAGGCACAGTGTTCCCACTGGAGACCGAGTCAGCTGTCATTGGGGAACAAAGGCTCCCGGAGCCGCTCGCGGGGGGTCACACCCGGGAAGCCCTCAGAGCTCCCGATTAGGGTTTCTAAATCAGCCCCATCGAGGCCCCAGAAGAAAGCGGAGGAACAATGCTCCTGCCACATTCACACAGTCCAGGCCCTGGCTGCCCGCCTCACCACCGCCGCCCCCCCTCCCCCCCCCCCCCCCCCCCCCCCCCCCCCCCCCCCCCCCCCCCCCCCCCCCCCACACACACGGCCTCAGAGACCACTTCACCTCCAAGGAAAGAGAAGTCGCATGAGAGTGCCCAGTGGGCTGGGCATGGGTGGGGGGCGGGAGGAGGGGGCATGGGGAGAAGTAGAGGAACCTGTTGGGCAGGGCCCCAGTTGCTAACAGTAAGAGGCTGCAGGCCTCACTCAGGTGTGTGTTTGGGGGAATATAGGGAGGCCCAGCAGGCCCAATAGAGGTTCCATGAGGGACTTGGCGGCTCAGATGTTGCCGTTTCTGCTTCATTCCATCCAAGTCCAGGTGATGAAAGTTGGGGCAAGTGGGCTAAAGGATTCTACCTTGATCACTCGGCTACGCCTGGAGCCCTCTCAGACAGTAGGTGGGCTATGGCCAGGAGTCCCGTGGTGTCAGGAAGACCAGTGGGCGCAGAAGATTCCTTATTCCTGGCAGAGCCAATGGCAAGATGGGCACTGGGTTCCCAAAGGGGCTTCCGTTCAGTTTTCATTGGGGGGATGGAGGGGGAAGTGGTAGACATGCAGTCATTGCAGTCACCAGCGAGGTTGAAACTTCCTTGTTCGGTGTCAGTGTGCAAACAAATACCATCTGGTTACCACTTTGTTCAGATAGTTTAACATCCGGGGATCCTCAAGGGTGGGTTGAAGGCCTCCAATTCTGAGGGCTTTTGGTTTTCATTCAAACTTGAACATTCTTTCTTTTTTTTTCCTACCAAGAGCCAAAGGCATTGCCCGGGGATGTCTTTCAGCTCTAGGCGTCACGGGGTCCCTACGAGGGACACTTCAGGGCATTGAGCTCTGAGGGAGAAGCCCGAGCTCAGGTGGGGGTCCTGGCTCTTCCCTCTGCCTGTGTCTGGGGCAGCCTGGTCGTGCATGGGATGGCTCAATGAGAGTCGGCAGCATTGATGTTGCCCACCTGGGAGGGCAGAACAATCCCAATGCCCGCTGGCTGTGCCTGCAGGGGCACTTTAAGGAAGCCCAGGGCACTCCGCAGGTGAGCAGGCCAGAGGCTTCAGAGTTCTCGGGTTTTCCTAACGTATGTGCCTCGGATGGGCCAGAGTCCAGACCCGGCGAGATCCACCCAGAGTCGGCACTCAGCCAAGCCCCTCTATTAACCACACCAGCCAGTGATGGGACTCTCACGTGCTAAGCGTTGCTTGCAACCCATGTGGTGCCATCTACTTCTCGCAGCCCTGCTCTACCGAGGAGGACGGTGGCGCTCCCACTCGCTGAGGCCGCACAGGAATCACACCGAGGAAAACACTGGCAGAGTCAAGGTTTCCGCCCAGGTCTGTCTGCCCCCCACTCACCCCAAAGCTCTGGATCTCCAAGTCCCCTGTACCCCTTCTCTCCATTGAATTCCCAATCTGTACTGGAGTCTTGGGGTGCCTCACTTACCCTTGCTTCTGTTCTCTCATGCTCAAGGGGGTGGAGCAAGATGGACCTGTTGGTACCAGAGGATGGCGCTCACTCTGGTGGAATAAAGCACATGGGCGCCAGGAGCCGGTCCAGCCAGGTCCAAGGGTCATTCTGCTGCCTACACGCTGAGCACCCGGGGCCAATGGCCTACCCTCTCTGAGTCTCAATCTCCTCCTGTGTGAAAATCCAGCAATAGCACGGTCTCAGGTCAGGATACTGTGGGGATGAGAGGGAGAAACCTGAGCAGGAAGGCCTGACCCGCTGTTCATAGCTGGGGAGGTCAGTTCCTTATCCAGTCCCTGCGCAGGAGAAAGGCAACTGCTAACCTGTCCTCCAGCCACTGCTCCAGGGGAAACACTCCCGGGACAGCTCTGCTTTCAACTTGCCCTTCACTATACTATCTCTTAACCTTTCTGAATCCTGGCAAGGATGAGTGATAAGAAACACTGCCTGCCTTAACCGGTTTGGCTCAGTGGATAGAGCATCGGCCTGCGGACTGAAGGGTCCCAGGTTCGATTCCGACCAGGGGCATATACCTGGGTTGTGGGCACATCCCTAGTGCAGAGTGTGCAGGAGGCAGCTGATGGATGTTTCTCTCTCATCGAAGTTTCTAACTCTCTATGCCTTGCCTTTCCTCTCTGTAAAAATATCAATAAAATATATTTTTTAAAAAAGAAAACCCTACCACTTTGTTAAAAAAAAAAAAAAAAGAAAAAGAAAGAAAGAAACACTGCCTAAAGACAAGGAGAGAAAGAAAGAGATGGAAAGAGAAAGAATGGAAAGGAAAGGAAAGAATTATGGTGTGGCCATATAATGGAGTCATTTTGACTTGAAAATAAATAAGGAAAGTGAAGAAAAAAAAAAAAAAAGATGAGGCCCTGGACCCTGGGGCCACATTATTGTGTTGCTTTAATAATCTGGATTGTAAATCTGTCCTTGATTTTAGCAGAAATGTCTCCAAACTTTGTCACCACAGTGTATGGCTCTGAGAAAGGGCAGGACACTAAATGAGGTGGATAGATGTTAAATGCAGGAGATTCATCTAACATGAATGGCCTACGGGGTTGCAAGATGCTACTGATGGCAATGGCCTCACACTTCCCTGCAAAACCCTTTTAAGCTGCTTCATTGTGAGACATCACGCACAGGTTGTGGGGCTGGGCACTGGGGCCTTGCCCACTGGAGAGAAGCCACCACGCTCTGAAGATGATGGTCTCTTCAGCTTCTGTTTAGGTCTCCCCTCCCCCCTCCCTTCCTCGGTTCAGGGGATGCCCACTATGGCTGGTGGGCAGAACAAATGAATAAAGAATCGATAAAAGAATGGCACGTTCACCCAAAATCTAGACTTGCTCTACCCCCAACTCACTCTTGCCCGGTGACATCAAAGGACTATCTAATCCCTTTTCCCACATTTCATTCATTTTTAAAATGTCAGCTCGGCTATGGAAACTAAGGAAACTTTCAGATGGATGTTGGCAGATGACAAGGAAAGACATCAGACATTACTGATGCACCTTAATGGTGGGCAGGAGGGTGTAGGTGTAACGTGATTGACCAGATGCTGGGGCTGGGACAGGACCAGTGGAGTGAGGCCATTTCCAGGCTGGAGAGCAGAATGAGTAACAGATCCGAGTGGGACTGGGCTATGCAGACCCACCAGCAATCACTGTGTGGTGTGAACGGAGGGCGTGGTGTCGAAAAGCCCCCTCACGAGGCAAGACAGTGTGTGATGTCAAGTCAGACAACACGGGGTCTGAGCTCCAACGTGGCCCCTTACTGAATGGGACACCTCGGTTCTCTCACTCCTAACACGTGGAAATAAGTACCAACGTTTCTGTAAGGCTGTGGTGTGAATGGGATGAAATAAGACTTGCGTATGAAGCCTGGCACAAGGAGACAGTCAACGAAGGGGGAAACTCTGGGGTGGACAGGAGTGAGGACTAAGAAACAAGTTGAGGGCTCGGCTGGTGTGGCTCAGTGGTTGAGCATCGCCCTATGAACCAGGACGTCACGGTTTGATTCCTGGTCAGGGCACAGGCCTGAGTTGCGGGCTCGATCCCCAGTGTGGGACTTGCAAGAGGCAGCCTGTCAATGATTCTCTCTCGTCGTTGGTGTTTCTATCTCTCTCTCTCTCCCTCTCCCTTCCTCTCTGAACTCAAAAATATATTTAAAAAAAAAAAAGAAAAGGAAAATAAACAGGTTGAGGAAGCAGTGGGCCCACAGTCAAGGCCGGCGAGAGGGGATAAGATCTGCGGCAGCGACTGTTAGAACCTGGGCCGCAGAGTTCATCTTGGGTGATTAATGATGACGTTAAAGTCAATAAAGGGAAGAGGAGAACCATCTATTAACTCCAGGGAAGTAGGAAACAGGCAGGTTCCCAGGAAGGGCCGAGCGAAGCCTGGATTTCCTCCAGGTGCTGGCTGAGCCCAAGCGAGAGGTGCTCTGAGGGCCACATGACCCTGGCCAGGACAGTCCAGGTACAAATTGTGCAACACCCTGTCTCCATCCCGATGTTACCGTCTTCCTTGTCTGTGCTTGTTCTGATTCCCCATCTCCCCCTTATTCCCAGAACCCAGCGATTTCACACCGTCACCCCTCCCTGATATAAAACCTGCTCACCAAACATTGGACCGTCACCCATGCCAAAACCTAGGTGACAGGAGACAATTCAAAATATAAACCCACCCCACCATTATTTACATTCAAAAGCTCATTAAACAAGAATGTTGATCCAGCAAACATTTTTGGAACTCGGGTCTGTTCCAAGCACTGAGGGTATGGGGTGCGGAGAACAGCTGCTTCCGGCTTTAACAGAGTAGGTGCCCATGGTGGGATCCAGGGCGTGGCGGGCTGGTGGGCCCCCCAGGGGCCGGACATTTGATCACCTGGAGTCGCCTGCTTCTCCCGAGGGTGAGAAGAGCCTCGTCTACAGCCCCCTATGGGGGACCCTCCTGGGAGCAGGACAGCTGTTCTTTCTGCTCTGCCCACTGTGCAGGGGAAGCCAGAGCACAGAACACGCCTGAGGCCAGAGGGGTGGAGGGGAAGCCAGCGACCCCAGGCCTAGTCCTGCTGCTCTCACCGGCTTACTCTGCGACTGTGGGCAGGTCCCCGTCACTCTTTCTACCTCCGTTTCTCTCTGTAAAAGCCAAGAGATTCTCCCAGCGCCAACATTCTAGGAATTAAATGGGATGCAAACCACATTAACACAGAGGACCGCTTTGCTTTTTCACAAATTATATATTAATGTAATGAATGTCAATCAATAGAATAAACTGTTATATTAATACATTGTATATTAATATGACCTAGCGAATTATATATTCCTACAGTAATGATGAATTATATACAATAAAATTGTGTGTGTGTGTGTGTGTGTGTGTGTGTGTATTAGCTGGAGGAGCTTAGTAGAGGTGGGAAAGTAGAGTTGAGGCTGGATCAGCATGGGGCCTACCAAGTTGTGGAGCAGCAGTAACTGTGGGAACACACAGCAAACCAACTTAGAACAGGGACCCTGAAGCGCAAGTATCAGCAAAGCAGGATGAGAGCCAGCTTGGCTCCTGGGGGATGGGAGAGGGAGGGAGCCCAGCCTACAGCCCTTCCCGGCTTAGTCCTCAGTTCCCCTGAGACCCAGCAGGACGGCACAGCCTGTGCACACCAGGTCAAGGGCCACTAAGACCCTGCAGGCCGCTGGTGGCACAATTTTCTCCTAAACACAAATTCAGGAGCACAAACGATGTCCATTTCAGTCACCATCCTGTGCGTGCTCAGTACATCCATTCCGCCCGTGCATTTTCTCATGTGCCTGCTCTGGCCTCTTTTAAATATATTTTTATTGATTTCAGAGAGGAAGGGAGAGAAAGAGGAGAGAAACAGAAACTTTGATGATGAGAATCATTGATCTGCTGCCTCCTGCGCGCCCCCTACTGGCGATTGAGCCTGCCCTCCAGCAACCTGGACATGTAACTTGATTAGGAACGGAACCTTGACCTCCCGGTGCACAGGTTGATGCTCAACCACGGAGCATACCAGTCAATGCTCTGACCTATTTTAGATGCTAACCTCTGGAGGTGGACAGTTTCTTTTCCTATCAGTACAGCACCCAGCTCAATGACATGTTTGCACTGGGGAGGTTTATCTTCAGCATCACACTTCAAAAATTAGACAGGGAGGGGGCTGGTGAGAAGGGGATTAAGACGTGCTTAATATTAGTTACAAAATAGGCACAGGGATGTACAGTACAGCACGGGGTATATAGTTAATAATATTGTAATAACTATGCGGGGTACTGGGTGGGTACTTGACATATCGGGGGATCACTGTGTAAAGTATAGGATGGTCTGACCACCATGCTGCACACCTGGAACTAATACAAAGCAGTGTCGCATGTCAACTGTAACTGAAAAAAATGAAATTTAAATAATAGGCACACATTTTAAGGTAAAATTTAGATGGGATTGAAAAAAAAAAACACAATGTTCTCACCTCCAAAGTTTTGACTCTTTAAACTCTATGCATGTCCTAGTCAGAACAGCCCAAACTGGAAGCATGCCAAGTGTCCGTCCGCAGCAGAAGGGAAAAACAAATTGTGGTATTTCCACACAATGGAGTATCTCGCCACAGCGAGAATAAACACTCTACGACTTTATGCCACCATCGGGCTGCATGTCGCGTAAAAGAAGCCCGACACAAAACCACACGCGTGTGTGTTTTCATTTACACAAAGCTCAGAAGTAAGTGAAACCAAGGGCGGGCAGACACAGTCCAACCAGGGGCTTCCCTGGGCGGGGAGGGAGGAGGGGAGGGAGGAAGCATGGAGGGGCGGAGCTTCTGAGGTTCTGCTCTCCATCCAGGTACGGGTTACATGAAGGCGGGTACAGTTCCTGAAACTGACCAAGCTGCTCACCTCGGCGATTCGGGCGCTTTTCTGTAGGTAAAGCCCTTTTCTGGAGCCTTTTTTTTTTTTGCCTTCCACAGAAAAGCAAAGAGCTGTATGTATAACTATGGAAAACATACAAATAATACGTAGGACAGTATCTAGATTTTGCAAAGAAGCTTGAGGTTGGTGACGTCTGGACTGTTGTTCTGAAACGTCGAGACAAAGCATGTTCCAGGAGACTATTGTGTCAGGACACTGGTTTCAGAAAAGGGCCGGCTTCTGTAGTCCAGGTGGTGAGCTCGGCCTCGGGAGGCTCTTCTCCACGCAGCCCCCCGGGTGAGGAGTTCATTCTATCACGACCTGGGCTCTAAGGCACTGGACCTCCACAAACGGCATGTGGATTTCCTCAAAACTACACGCAGAGCTGAACAGGGTTTACACAGATGTCTTTTTCAGGATGAAATGACTCACGGAGCAACTTTAGAAAGATGATTCCAATTTCAGTGCTTCCCTTTGATATCTAAGAACCTGTTTGAGATTTTTTTTTTCTTCTTAATATGTTTCCTGGACTATCTTCTCCCTAACTTTTCCTCCTCATGGTTATAAATGGAGGGATAAACCT
This sequence comes from Murina feae, assembly GCA_004026665.1. Taxonomy (NCBI): domain Eukaryota; kingdom Metazoa; phylum Chordata; class Mammalia; order Chiroptera; family Vespertilionidae; genus Murina; species Murina feae. Next base: position 66,480 of record PVJC01003551.1, read on the forward strand.
CCAGAGCGATAACCCATTCATGCAAGAGTTCCCTCTCAGGAAAAGTTATGCAGTAAAGGCAGAGCCCTTAGGAGGCTGAGAAGGAAGAAATGTCTCGTTTATGCGTCGATGCAGATAAGCAGATAAGCTCATAGAAGCTTGCGTAAGCCTCTTTACAGAGCAGCGCTCGGTTCTTTAATGGCAACGTGAAACCTTCTTTCAGAAATGAACACTTTATCTTTAAAAGAAAACGTTTCTCAGGATTTCCATGATCCTATCACGTTTGAAAATCTACCCTTTAAGGAAGAAGAACCATTACATTTGAACATTAACTTTTTTCTATTATAACCAATCCTCCTTTAAAAAAATAAAGGTGGGCTCTTAGAGTTAATTAGTTGTCTCAAACGTGATGTTTTTCCATTTTAAATGTTAATCCCTCTAACGCTGCTTAACCCAGAAATCACTGGCAGCTCAGCACCTTCTCTGGAGGGCAGTGAACACACAGCAGCTCTGGGGGGGGGGGGGGGTGCGTGGAGCACTTGGGTTTAGCTCCTCTACTTGCGTGTGCATCAGGGTCACTTGGGAGCTGGTTAAAATGCAGGTGCCCAGGGCCCCCTCCCAGAGATTCTGAAAAGACAGGTCTCAGCTTGGAACCCAGGGTTGCATTTTAATTTAAGGGCCCCGGGCGACTGCTGGGCTCCCCTTGGCAGAGATGTTGGGGTGCTTGCTGCATACAATCCCTCAGATTCTACACGGAGCAATCGAGGTAGACCAGATGCCCTGAAAGGTCCAGCCGCTTCCTCCTGGTCCTGATTCACTCCAGTTCCCATGTCCAGTGTACACACTGATCCCAATTTGGGGAAGGATTGTATTCCAAAGGGTGTTTTGTCAAGCTTAGCTGGAACTAAGCACCCATGTGGTTTTTTTGTTCTTGCTTTTTGAATGGTGCTTTGCGTCCGTAGTAGGCCCCCTTATTGAACCTATAAGGGAGCAATGTTGCAGCAATAACTATTGTATGCAGGGCTCTGGGATCAGAGGGCTATAAAGGTGAAAAGTCATTGTCACTTTTCCCAGACAGGAATGCTCTTAAGCAAAAGAAGAAAAAAAAATTGGTGGTGGTGTGGGGGGGTGTGTGAGGAGGGAATTTGTTTGACAACCACACCCTTCCCTTTCGGCATTTTTTTCTCTCCTGGGGTCCTTTCTCTGACGTGGATAAGGCTGTCTTAGACCTCATTCCATTTTTCCCAGGTCTACTCCCAGTCATCAAGGTCCCATAACTTAAGGCAGCTAATATCAGCTAAATTTAAGAGCATGACAATCTGATTGGGTTAGTTAATGCTAGTGTGTGAATGACTGATACGATGGAGGAATATTGAAGTAGCAATTACAGGTGGAAAGTGTCTCTGGGTCAGTCACGCTCTATTTCTCTGGTTTCTCCTGGAAGAAGAAGCCTTCCAGACCCTTGACTATATACCTGAAAGATGTCCTACTTACCATCTTAAAGTTGGCCATTCCCACCCTCAAAGTCAGCCTTGCCCCAATCCCATGGACGTATTCCCCACACACAACTAATTCATTTGAATTTCTGAGAGTACAGGTAAATTGGTATGACTCCAACCCAATGTGGTCCAGTGACTGTTATTTCTTCACTGAAAACCTGTGAAAATTTAACCTGGCTTGTCTCTCAAAACACTACAATTTCTCTCTTTCTGTTGTATTTTTCCTCTTTGCCATGTTCCTAAGTACACTGGAGGTTGTCCCCTTTCCAAAAAGCAATAGCCATTATATTAGAAGAGAGCAGACATGGCCAGCTCCCCAAACCAAAGTCATTATTGGCCTGACTGCCTTGTCTCTGATCCTACAGACAGACTGACCTATGAATGGCTCAATGGAGTGTCCCCCTGCCCCCTGACCCCCCAAAAATCTGGGCATTAGCCTCTCCATCCTCTTTGTGCTGAGACTCCTCTCCCCCTATTCCTTCAGCATCTTATCCTTTTAACATGTCAAGCTCCAATGCATGCATGCTGCTCTAACCACACCGGGAACAGACAAACAGAAAGCCATGTTGGAGCAAACGAAGACCAGTCCCAGCATCCATGGCAGATTCGAAAGGACACGAGGCTTGTGAGTCCAGCTGCACTGGTTCACTCTGTGACTCAGCAGCTCCTGAGTGCTGCCTCCCCAGCCACCATTGGTGGGGGACCGGTGGGCTGACACAGGTGAACAGGAGACAGACCCTGCATTGTGATCACTTAAGGTAACAGTGTTAGGTGCAACGAAAGAGGGACACCAGGCTATGAGAGGGCAGAGAAAGGACAGATCTTGCCCTTGAGGAGAGCTGGAGGCAAAGAACCTGAGCTGGTTCTTAAAGGTCTGAGGTTTATTCATCCCCAAAGTGACACGGGGAAGAGTGATTTGGTGGAAACAACAGGCAGAAGGGCAAAGGGCGCAGGAGAGAGCGAAGGACCCAGAGCCTCCAGGTGAGAGTTTGGCGCAGGCAAAGGGCTGGGCGGTGGGAGGGATGGATAGGATGACAGGTGAGCTGCCAAAACTCACCACGTGAGCAAAGGGAAAAGGCAAAGGCGAGTCCTAAGGAATGTGCCCCATTTTCCTGCCTCCTTGGGGACTCCAGGCATTCGAACAAGAGACATGTCGCCTGCCAGCCAGCAGATGTGGCCCATGAATAAACATCCCCGCGGGGCCGGAGGTGGGGGTGGGGGATAAATATGAGAAGAGTGGTGGCTGCCCCTCCGTGGCCCCCTCCCTTGCTCCCAGGGCCGCAGACACGCTGGCCCAAAGGGGCGGTCTCAGCCGCCCTGGCCCCGAGGCACCAGGTCGGCCGCACAGCACATTAATCCGGGTGGATTTGGCCATCTTGTGACACAGCCAATCAGTTCGAGGGAGGGGACGGCAGGAACGCCTCTCCTTTCACGCCACAAAAGGATTTTCGTCCCTTGAGAGCACAATGAAAAAAAAAAAAAAACCAATCAAGGCGGGATCAGCTGTGGGCTGGTCGCTGCGGATCGGTCTCTCCCAGAGGGGGGTGGGGGGGACACACTGGTCCGTGTGGGAAACCCACAGCCTCAGCTTCTCACACATTGTTCGCCTCCTCTTCAACAGCACCCCCTCCCCACTGGCCCGGACCCTCCCCTCTCCCCTCCCCAAAGC